>MNCI01005578.1:20315-76427 GCA_015680685.1 Gnetum montanum | reverse complement strand
GACTCCCCATACAAAGTGTTAAACTCAACCCCTGAAATCCAACGATTAGCAAGCCTAAGACAATTCAAGGAAATGACACCTTTTCGATACCACGAGGTAGTGACCTTAGCATTTGTGATAGCAAGGGGAGCGGGTGACAGAGGTAACCACCATGGACACACTTTAGAGGGACAGAAGTACTCAGAATGATGATTACTTGATAATGACTTGAGAATAGGTAGGATAATGATGATTAGCTTCAAAGTAGATTAAGAGATAAATTGCTCATAATAATTGAACAACAATGATAAATCTATGATGTATAAAGGAGGAGGAAGAGATGGGGACCACAAGAAGTAAAAAGGTGACACTTGTGGAGAAAAATGAAGATAAAGAAGGAGTAGTGACAGGATGCTAGCTATGTCTTTAAGAAATGATATTTTTATTTGATGATATGTTTGTGTTTGTATTGGAGATTGAAAACTACGATACAACAAACTATTTTTATGGATTTTTTGTTTTATTTATTTATGTTCTTATGGTTTTTTCTATTTATGAAATTTTTAAATTTTTTTAATATTTAAAATGTAAGATAAAATAAAACAAAGTAGTAAATGAAAATATTATTAAAAAGTTAAAGATGATAATAAATTTGCAAAATGTAAAATAAAATAACGTATAGAAAATTAAAGAAGAAAATGTAGTTAATTAAGCTAAATCTATAAGATGAATTAAAACCATAAAAATAACAAGATAAAGATTATAGGATTTTCTAGGAGAAGATACATTGGCAATGGTTTTCTTAGCTTGTAAACAAGTAGGGCCCTTAATTCTTCTAATGGATTCTATAGTGTTAGTTTACTAAAGCATAGTTCTATAAACTTGTGAGATTTAGATGACCATTGGATGCTAACATTCAGCTCATCAATTTCTTGTGATAACGATGTTGGACCCATCATGATGGATTTGGATCCTAATATGATTTCTTTCAATGCATCTAAGAAAGAAATTGTGGAAGCTTCAAGATTAATATGGATGATTACCTCCCTATATTTTCATGAAAAGTGTATCTCTTGATGTATGGATGAGGAAATTGTGCAATGATAAGCTAACCAGAGCCTTCCTAGGATAGTGTTTATCCTTGAGGATTTTCTAATTACTACAAAATCAACTTTTCAAGTGACATAATTTCCTACAAAGAAGGGTAATTTGATCAAACCTTTGATATCTACTCTAGTTTAGCTAAATGAAATCAAAGTAGAGTTAGACTTGAAGTAGTAACATGTCTTTCAATGCCAACATTCTCAATGATAGCCCATCAAATCACATTGGATCTAGATCCATCATCCACATGCACTAGAGATAGTATCATGTTCTCTTTGATCTGTATGATGATGTAGATGGAAAGATAGCACACAGCCCCATGGGAGGATGAGTTTTGATATTTTTGCCTCTAGACATCAAGCAATCCACCTTATACCATGGAGTATTAATCATTAATAAGATGGCTTAGGCATGAGGCTAAATGTCTACAAGCATTATGATTAACTTGAGAAGCTTCTTTAACACTGAATGATGCTTCTTGAATGTGGAAATGAGGTCAAAGAGCAAATGATTTATTTCTTTTCACTCCATTGCTGTAGTGATTAGGGAAAAAGCATGATTCTTTGATGTGAAATCTTTAGGAGGTGACAACACTAGAGAAATTATTAATGATGGAGGAGTTGAAGTAGTTATTAGAGTAGTTATATATGTAGTTGTATTTCTCCACTATGGGAAAGATTTCTTGTTGACTTACTCTTTCACTTTTCCTTTGTTATGTGTGGTTTTCTTTTGTGTTTGGGTAAGGGTGCTAATTTTAGACATAGGTATAGGAAGAAAGAGTGATTCCTACAAAGTGAGTGAGGATAAGAGATCCAATGGAGAAGATGGAGTAGTTAAAGAAGGATTAAAATTTGGAATAGTATCATAGGATTATGTAAGATCTATGACAAATAAAGCTCTTCATACCTTTTGGGTAGTTGAAGCAAAGGAATTATTTGCAAGGAGATTAAGGATAAAAGGTTTCATGGGCTTAGGAGAATTGATTCAAGAGTGATCCATGTGAATGAAGAATAGGGTTTTGGGATTATTACCTTTGTGTTCAAGGTAAAATGCAAGCATATGATTGTTAGGTTGAATAAGAATGTCAAAGACTTTTCTCTTTTTTTAACAAGAGGTTGAATGTTATCTTTAAGTAAATTGCAATCATTTATGTCATGATCTACAGCTTCATGATAGTAGTATAATTTATTGACATTATACCACCTTAGGACTAGTAGATCTTCTTTCATATCTTGAAAAGGATCTATGGCTAGAACCTATAAGCACTCAAACCTAGTCCATGATTGCTCTAAAACCTATTTTAACATTATGTGTCCATCTCTTAATGATCTATTATAAAGTTGAGTATACCTCATTGGATATTTAAGATATTTAAATTGATCCTTAGGTTGTCTTATTTTCTAGCCCCCATTCAATGAAGTTTATCCTACTTGATTAGCAGTGGATGAAAAAGTTGGTAAAGTTTGATTAATTAAAGTAACCATTTGATCTACACTTTGTGGGGTCTTCTCTTTTTCTAGCTTGTTGGTTCTATTGTAGAAGCTCACATACTTAAGGTCTTTATGTTAGATTGACACTTCTTTATTACACTTGGCTGAAGTTATATCATTATGAAGGCTAAGTAATCTAGGATAAACTAGCTTTCCTCTAATGTAGTTATTGATAACTCTCTTAAACATATTAGTAGTTGATCATTTAGCAAAGAATGAGTGAACTTCATTATGGCTAAAGTTCATTGGAAGATAAACTTAAAAATTGATTCATTATAAGCTTGTTCGATTACTAGGAGTTTTTGCAAACTACCATCCTTGGTAATATTATATTTGAACCTCTCCACAAAGATGGTGAAACATTTTTCCAAGGTGGTGATAGATCCATGGGGGAGTGATCTATACCATTTAGGAACTTTGGTAGTTAAAAAGTTAGAAAAGCTTCTAAGATAGTGTTGTGATAATCGACTAGTAGAATGCATTCATTGAAAAATATGATTATATGGTTTGTAAGATCAAAATTTTCATTATACATTGCAAAATTTGGCAATGAAACTACTTTGGGAACTTTTGCAAAGGGATCAATGGACTTATGAAATTATCAAGAAGATTGGAAATGGATATTATAGGACTACCCTGATGTAAAGATGCAATCTTTCAAACCTAGTATCTACAACCTGCATTCTAGAAGATAGATCTTGGAGTAGGAACATCAGTTTAACCAAGGATATTTTAAGTGGGGTTGTTTGACATAGGATTATTACTAGATAATATTAGTTTAATGGGTACCATGATGGGCATTGGTGCTAATGGTATGACATTATGATAAGGCACATGGTGTGTAGATGAGAAAAAAGGTAGAAAATTCTATGATTGTTGATATGATCTTATGCATTGCAATGCTTGAAAAGGGTTAGATAATGGATTAATACTTTGTATCAATGTTGGGAGAGTAGGATTGACTATAGCAATGTTAGGTAATAAATTATAGGCATGAGATAAGTTAGTCAATGTTGGAATTATAGCAATGAAAATAAGAGTGATAGGGATAGTGGTTTATGAAACATATGTAGAGAATGAACTGGTAGAGCTGATGAGATTAATGTACTACAAAATGGGGTTGGGCAAGTGGATTGTATATTGATGATAAAGTCTTGTAGGTAAAGAAATATGAGAATTTGCATCCTCTTCATCATCAAAGATGCTTACGCTTCCACCTTCACTACATTGATCATGGAGTTGATAGCTCCTACTAGAATTGATGTTATAGTGATCCATAGGAAAGTTCATCATAGCCTATGTTTTCTATATTCTAGTATTAGTCTCTGCTAGAATTTCATTCCTAATAGTAAGATATTTTGCCAATGCATTTTTCTCATACTCATTCAACTCTCCAGGTTTTAGATTTTGGGTAGAAAGGCCCCAAGTTGTTGGAAACTTCATAGGCAGCCATCCTCCACAACTCATTATCAAGTGTAATACTAAGTTCTCATTTAGCACATGCAATTTCAAAGTCATGCTTCATCATGGATATCATAGTTACATGAGCTCTCCTCATCTCCACTAGTTTATAGACCCAAGTTCTATGAGCTAACTTGGATCCTAGTTCTAACATGGTATCAACGGGTATCTCTACATACTGTTGGAAGAAATTAAGATTAAATGCAAAAGGGAAATTTAAACTAAAAAAGTAACAAGTATAAGAAATAAAATAAAGTAAAAAACATTTCTAACTATTGGAAAGGACCTATAGGCTATCAAGCAAAGGTACCTAACACTAGATAAACTATTAGCCCTTCTTCTAGTACCAAAAATGTTCCTACAAAATTAGTCTTCCTAACTTTGCAAAGATACCTCCATGAACTAAGTATAAAAAGATTTAATTTATAGCCATAACTGATCTAGGACTTGATATAACCTTCACTAAGTCAATGATAATAACATTATGGAACATGAATCTCTAATTGAATGTAGATTTAGCCTAACAAACTTGAACTAGGAAATGGTAGGAAAAAGATAAAATGTATGATTTTAAATGCTAAAAAATAGCTAACTATAAAATGCTAAAAAAATGAGTAAGTATATATTGTTGCAAAAGAAACTAAGTACAAAAATGGACTAGAAGAGATAAAATAAATTCATAGAATATGAGAAAAAGGACATAAAATATTAATTATTAGATGTTATGATATGGGGGAAGAGTTTTGGTTTCCTTCCCAAATAAGAAAAATGCCTTATTGCTAAAAGAATTAGTGTTCACCTTCTAAGAAGGACCAAACTATAAGTGTTCGTGAAAAACATAGGTATAATAAAACTAATGATAATAACCCAATTTGTGAGAAAAATGTAGGTTTAAAATGTGAAATTAAATCTTTGAAGGAAAGGTATATTGATGAAAAAGCTACAAAAATTATCCAAAATTAATTTGAGGCCAAAACAAGATTGTCTTGACTAAGTGTCCCAATACTAACACTAGAGTTGAAAAAATTCTAACTCTAGAGACTAATGCTAGAGATGAAAATATTTTAACTCTGTTACTTATGCTGAGATGAAAATATTCCAAACTCTAGTAATGATGCTAAGAAGAAAATATTCTAACTTTGTTGTTGACATTAAGCTAAAAATATCCTAACTCTTGTGTTAACATTGAGCTAAAATTATTCTACCTCTAGTGCTAACATGGAAAAGCATAAAAACTTACTTAGTATGTATTTAACGCAACATTGCCAATGCATGCATATTTGATGGCCATCATCTATCTTGCTTATGTATCCCTACATCCCACCCCTGCTTGCTAGTGGGCTAACCCACTTGCAAGTAGGGGAGGAACCTAGGAACACATATAAATAATGTAAAAATAAGCTTCATCACAATTGACATGAGTAAAATAGTGGTACAAACTTCAAATAATAAAATAAAGATTGCAATTTAAGTTTCTAACTTCCAAAGCTAAGTATTTTCATTTTTTTTAATATTTTATTTTCATAAAAATAATTATTAGAGTTTTTTTCCACAACCTTCTTCCTACTCCATACATGTTCCATGCAATGGGTATAAGCATACACATGTTTTGACAGTAGAAATAAAGACATTCTAAGAAATTTTGTATGTTCTTCAATGCTAACACTAAGCTGAAATTATTCTAACTTCAATGCTAATACTAATCTAAAAATATTCTAACTCTAGTACTAATGTTGAGCTAAAAACATTCTAACTCTCATGTTGACGCTAAGCTAAAAATATTCTAACTTTGGCATTGACATTAAGCTAAAAATATTTTAACTTTAGTACTAACTTTGACCTAAAAATATTCTAACTCTGGTGGGCTAATGTGGATGCTACTTCATTGATGCAAATTGTGCATTAGCACTAGTATTACAATTTGGAGACGTTGTGGTGGCCATGGAGCATGTAGATGATGCTAGGAGATTTGCTACACATGTTTTGTATCTCTTAAAATCTCAAAACGTGCTCAAGCTCTAAAGAAACCAACTTAGAATTGGTGTTTTGAACTCCAATATATACATCTTGAGTTGTTAGTTTCAACTTAGAGCTACTAAATCTAAACTTAAAGTCAAGTGCAATTTACCCGAAGTTTATTTAGAATTCAAACATGATGAGTTTAACCTTTGTGTTCAACAAGTGTCGTAAGCTAGGCAAGTGACATCAAAGTTAACATTACCAACACTTTGAAATATTTCACCAATTTTACTTAAGAGCCATTCTAAGCCTTCCAAGGCCCTATTTAATGCCTAAATTAATGCTAAATAATACTAACACAATGCTAAGAAGCCCATAAAAATAAGAGATGAGGTTGGATGTCGATTGGAAGTGTTAACAATTATTGTTTGTAGGTCCTAAAATTGATAATGTTAATGTTACTGCTAGTGTCAGCATTAGTGTCACTAGCACTTAGAAAAATTTTGCCATTTTTTTCCAATTTAAAGTTTTGAGTCTTGAGAATCTTGTTTAGGGCTTAAACTAATATCGAATGTTGCCACGCTAATGTTGAGGAGCCCAAGAAACCTACGAATGTTGTCAAATGCAAGTTTTGAAGGTGATGAAGGGTAAAATATGGGTCCTACATCTGCTAACACTAACATTAGCATTAGTGTCAAAATCCATGGTGGTTAAGCAAACTTTTTTCACTTTTCCCATGTTAAAGTTTGGAACTTCCAAGACTAGTTTGATGATCAAACTAATGTTGAATGTTGCTAAGATGAGGTCAAGAAATTCAAAAATCCTAGTTAAGATGTTTGAAAATAAACCTAATGGTTAATAATAATAAACTATAGCTTTTCTAGGTCCTAACGCTAGCATCAATGTTAGTGTTAGTACTAGAGTTAGAAAAATTTTTCACAGTTTTTCAAATTAAAAATTATAACTTCAAGGATGCCTAAACTTATCATAAAATAAGTCATAATGATGTCTTTTGAATGCTAAGAAGCCTATAGACCTATAGAAAGCTACAAAATGGGGAACTTGGTGACTATGAAATGATGCTAATGTAGACAAGATAATGCTAACACTAACACTAGCTTTCACATCACTTAACATTACTTAGTCAAAAACACCTTGATTTTGGGTCTTCAAACACTACAAAAAGTATCCAAACATATGCTCATCCTCTTGGGAATGATTGGGGACCATCACCAAGAACCTATAGAAGCTTGAGATACTATTAAATATGGTGTTCTCAAGGGTAATTCTATAGGTGAAATTAATGGTTATGCTAACACTCACTTCAATGTCATTTAGCATCACTTACCCAAAAACACCTTGGTTTGGACCTCGAATGCTACCAAAAGTGCCCAAACTAATGTCCATTATTTTGGGGATGGGTAGGGTCATTGAGACATATAGAATTCTAAGATCCTATTGGATATGTATTTTTAAAGAATTTTTTGTAGGTAACACCAATGCTAATGCATGCATTAGTGGTAGCATCACTTAGAGTTAGAAAGATTTTGGTCCTATGGTCAAACTATCCAAATGAAAAAATTTAAAGCCTATGCTACTAAAGGTTTCTTAAATAAGTCATTTTGAGTCCTATGGAGCCTAATTTGAGGTCAAAATACAAATTTTATGCTAGTGACATGGTTATGATGGTCCAAGAGGAGCACTGACATAGAGTTTGTGTCATCTTCAATATTAAAAAAATGTTGGTTCTTTGACTTTTCTAGGATCACTAAGAATGAAGCTAATAAATTGCATTATAAACCCAAATGATTCTTAGAGATCTTCGAGAGGTGGAAAAATACCCCATCATGCTATTTACGGAGATTTTGATACTCAAGCTCTAGTGGAATAATTCCAAAATCATACTTAATCACGAACACTAGCAAACTGAAAAGTGGATGTAATAGCTTGTAAGTGTGATCCCATCACAAATGATCTAGCCCCTTCTACTAGATTTCTCAATTCTTGTATGTCTTATCCATAATCATATCAATGTTACCCAAGTCTTAAATGACACATCAAGCAACCTCACACTAATACCACAACATATTATTTCAAGCGCAAGTGAGACTGTAGGGAGAGGTAAAAGCAACTCCACACAAGCATGTTAAAATAATCAATGCAAAACTTGAGGAATTTCCTGGTCCCTAGATGAGCCCAAATCTATGTAGGATAGTGATTAATCATTAATATGACACCTTTCATTGTTAAGGCCTCTTAGTAATCATAGATTTTGCATTACCAATCAAAAAGAACATCAAATCAATCACCATAGGCCTAGGAATAATACCACCTCTACAAGATAACAAATAAAAACAACATGTTAGTACCCATGAGACAAGTATAAATGCATAAGTATCAACAATGACAAAATTATAAGATAAATCTAGCAAAAAATAAGACTTATGCATGCAAGTTTTTCTTCCAACATTTTTCTTGTTAGGATTCACATCACTTAGGCAACACTAACTCTTAGGTAATTTTCCTATCATCCTAACTAGTCCATGTTTGAACATTTTTTCCTATCATTTCTCTTGATGCTTTAAAATTTTTTTCCCAAATTCTAGGTACTTAACCATCATTGTCTCTCTTTTAAATTTGACTTCTCATCCCTAAATACTCAAGTTTAAACTTATATCACCCAGACTTAGTCAAATTTTGAGCTTCTTCCTTTCCTAGACATAGTCAAATTTTCATCTCTCTATTTCCACACTTAGTTAAATTTTGCTTTTGTCTAGCTTCAACACTTAGGCAATATTTTCCACTATTTCACCATTATACTTAGGCAAGTTTTTATTTTCTACCTTCCTTTCCCATACTTAACCAAATTTTGATTTTGATTCCCCTTTTAACATTTAGATTAATTTTAGTTTTACCTCATTCTTAGCAATATTTTCATCATAGAAAATTTTTGGTTGTGGTTCTTCCTAGTAATTAGATAAATTTTTATTTTCATTTTTCTCCTTGCATATCTTGCACTTTACCAAAACATTAGTTTATTTTCAATAGTACCTAGACTTAGTTAAATTTTTCAATTTTATTGTTCATCCTTTCAAAATTAGGAAAATTTTTAGTTTTTCATTCTCGAGCACAAATTTAGTTTTTAGTTTCATCTACTCTAATCAAATTTGATCAAATTTTTAGTTCTTACCTTTTACCTAGCATTTAGTAAAAATTTTGATTTTCTAACTTTACCTTTTAGCCAATATTTCAACCATGCAATATGCCTACCACATGCCTTCCTAGCCCATGGAGGACTCTTCTCACTCATCAATCCCCTACCCATACTGAACCTTGATAACCTGCCTTTGCCCTACCACTAATAAAATAATAAAAGAAAATTATTATTGAAGGCTCCAACATGCATCAGTGACACTTTGCCACACAAGTAGCACCATGTGCTAGCACATGTCATGCACCAATAGACACTACATACCAGCAATAGTGTTGCACATCACCATGTGTTAATCGCACCACATAGGCTAGTACCATACCAGATGCCTATGCACTTGAAAAACCCTTGCATGACTAACAAATATCTTTAAAAAAATAATAAAATGAAGAAGATACATACCATGCAACAAGCTAGTTCTATGCATGGCCTAGTCTCAAGTACCAATGCTATGGAGGCCCTAACCACCTTTTTCCTACCTAGCCCTATCTCCTTTGCCCTTGCCTTTTTCTCCTTTCCTAGTAAAAAAACTAACAAACCCTCACCACTCAACTTCACTTGTTTGATCCTTAGGGGCATCATGGATGACCATCCTCTTCTATGATCAATACTCACAAGCCCCAATCTACCCATAGATCTACCCCTTAGGGGCAGAAACTAGTACTTTTTCTTTATCCCTTGTGCTTCCATGAAACTTCCATTATATATTTTTTTTCTTCCCTTCTCTTCTCCTCTCACTCCATAGCACCTCACTTGCATCAATCTACATTAACATGGCTACCAATGTAGGTCAATATAACATACATAGCTACAAGTTGGTGCTATTAGCACTGTCACTACAAAGCATTATGCACATAGAGTAGCTGCTATTGGTACACACAACACTATGGGCACTGTGGACCGTATTAGCACCATCAGCATCCAAGCATCTTACCTACCTCTTACTCCCCTCACCTTCCCTATCCTAATGAAAAACTAAAAACTAACATAATCAAAACTTAAAAAAACTCATAAAATGAAGAGACAAACTCACCTGGGCCCTATAGGTACCATGTGCTACCCCCTAATACTCCCTACATCATTACCATGTGTCCCTTGTGGCACCCATCTACTCCTTCACTACATGCACATTCCTTTTGTTTTTGTGTAGTACCTTTTCCTTTTCTCAAGCACTTAAGTCCCAAGTCATCTTTCACTCTCAACACCCAAAATCACAAATTGTAAAATGTCTATCTCCCTACCCATATTGTTGTTATTCCTCTTTCTCTTACCTTTTCTCTTGAATTTTTTCTATCCTTTCTATTGACAAAAGACAATGTAACTTCAATGAATGCTAACATGAAATCCACATAATTACATCAATCCTTCATGAAACCTATAGTCTGCAATCCCGGGATCATACCAACAACACCTTGGAAAGCCTCAAGATTAACCTACCTTGCCCTTATAAATCCCACACTTTTTTAACTCAAAATTTCATTGAAAAACTAATCTAGAAAGTTAAAAATATAAAATTTTTTAAAATTTTCCTTCTCAATACTTAAAAAAGTTTTCTGTCTTTGACTCTAACTTGTAAATTTGCTTGTACATTTTCCTAACTTTAGATTTCTCATGAATTTCCCAATGTAATTATCCTTTTCCCTCATAATTGCAAGTCATGGACCTCATCATCCTTCACCACCTACACAAATCCCTTATCCTGAATGAATCCCATGGCCAAGTTATCAAGCTCCTTAATAGAGATTTGATCAACTTATCTTCTTATATCCCTCTAATCCCATAGATTCTATCATTTCAATACTATATATCACTAAGAAGGATTTTATTCTCCAAGATAACCTTATATTCTTAGATGGAGAACCAATCCTTACTAATGATCCCCTTGTTGAGTTACCATCATTAATTATCAAAATGAAGAAAAGATCCTTTAACTGGAGGTAAATTTTCCTAACGACATTAAGGAATCTATCCTAAAAATACTTGGAAAAAATTCTATTACTTTTTCCTAGGGCTATGATGACTTGTTGGATTTAGATCCAACTTGATGCAACATAATATCATTCTTGAGGAAGGATCCAACCCTATCAAACAAAAAGTCCAAAAAATCAAACTTGACTTAGTCTTAGCCATTAAAGATGACATTACAAAGCTTTACAATATACGATTCATATGTCCCATAGACTACTTAGACTAAGCATCCAACATGGTCATTGTCCCTAAGAAAAATAATGTCATTATAATATGCATTAACTTTTGTGATCTCAACAAGGTGTTATTAAGAAATGACTTCCCATTACCTAGCATTAACCAACTCATAGACACAATGATGGATCATGTTTTACTTACTTTCATGAATGGCTTTTTAAGTTATGATCAAATTCAAATCAATCCTAAACATCAATGCTTTATAACTTTCATAATTTCATAGGGGATCTTTTACTACAAAAAGATGCCTTTCAAACTTAAGAATACCAAGGAAACATATCAACAAGTCATGACCTTTATCTTTAGTGGAAAAATGTTTAAAACTACCAATGAATATGTGGATGATCTAATAGTTAAATTTATCATCACAACTAATCATTCCACCGATGTAGATATAGTCTTAGCCCAATGTAATAACTATAATTTCTAACTTAACACCAAAAAGTGTATCTTTGGTGTAAAAATAAGCAAGATGCTAGGATTCCTAGTTTCAGCCAATGGTATCACAGTAGACCATAACAAGGTTAAGACAATCATAAACCACCTACCATTGAAGTATCTAAAATACATGTACATCTTGTAAGGTAGACTCCAATCCATTCATCTTATCATATGATACCTAACTAATTAGGTTCATCTTCTCTAACACCTCATTAAAAAATCAACTACTTCCAACTAGGACTCAATGTGTCAAGAGGTCTTTCATGTGATTAAGCATGCTCTTACCAACCTTTCATTCCTTCATCCTCTAACTTTCAACCAACCTTTCTACCTCTATCTCTCTAAGTCCAATCATAGTATCGCAATCATGCTTTGCTAACAATGTGAAGATGGTATATATATTCCTATCTACTACATCTCTCATCCCCTCTTTAAATATAAAACATTCTACACATACATATAGAAAAATCTTGCTTAGACCTTGTATTTACCAATAAGAAATGGAGACACTACTTTCTGGGGGTTATGTTTCATGCAATTTGTAGAGATAATGTCCTACCTTCTATTGTTACCAATCCTTATGATAATAATCGCATAGAAATATGGAAAATACTTCTCACTAAGTTTGACATATACTACCTTGTCCAATGTTCTATCAAGGGCCAAGCCATAGTAGACCTTCTTACATTAGCCCCAGTATCGAAGCATTCTGCAATCACCATTTAATCTCCACCTAAAGAATCAAGTGAGAAACAGATCATCCCTCTTCCAACCCTAACATTAATACATGAGGATTTTGATTCACATTTTTATTTTGATGTTTCCCACATAGCCCAAAGATCTAGCATAGCTTATTTTCTTCATCATCAAGGTATAAATTCTATTTATCAAACTTATAAGTTTAACTTTTTATGCACTAACAATGTAGTTGAATACAAGGGTCTCAATCAACATTTTCTCTTTGCACTCTAGTTAGAAATTAAGAGACTTTTCATTCATGGTGACTCTCAACTCATTGTATGGTAAGTAAATAATTAATATGAATGCAAGGTTGAACACCTCTATCCTTTGCTTTACTCAACCAAAAAAAACTAGTTTCTCCTTTTGATGAATGTTTACTCACACATATTCATCATTCAAAAAACATGCTTGCTAATGTCTTAGCTACTTTTACTTTGCTTGCTGACTCCATTTCTCTTAAGAATTATTTAACTTATTCAACACTAAAAATACCAATAACCCTCATGAATACACAATTTCTAGGCTTGGTTAACTTAGAAGAATACAAATAATACTAAGACAACATATAATACTTACAAACCAAAGAAACTCTTGAACACTTATCAACATGACAAAAGGACACCCTATGTAAATAATATAAGTATTTTTATATTCTTTAGCCTAGTATTTTCTATTACATTTCTACATTAGGCTTTTTTTATGTTATCTAAGTCATGACAAAGTGTAAAATGTTTTAGAACAAGTTCATTCTAATATATGTGGCAATCACTTAGGCTCATGGGTTATCATAGCTCGTATTATTTCACTTAATTATTGGTGTTCTATGATGTATAAGGATACATATAGGATATGTATGATTTATGATACATGTCAGCATCATGGTATGGTTATTTATGTTTCATCTCAAGAGCTTAGAACCTTTAAAATCATATGGCCTTTCCAAAAATGGGGGCTGGATCTCATACATTTTATCAATCCTCCTTCATCCACTAATCACCAACTCATCCTAATAGCTATAGAGTACTTTATTAAGTAGGTTAAATCTATTTCCTTGAAATTTACAATATTTAAGCACATATGTTACTTCATCTTACATCATAAAATCATTCACTTTGGTATTTCCCTTCACAGTATTACTGATAATGAACCTTGATTCAAGAGTGAAAAACTTCTCAAATTCTATGAACAAGATCAAATCATCTAATCATTTACACATCCATACTACTTGTAGTTCAATGATTAAGCTGACTCAACTGATAAATTCATTATTTTTTTTTCTCAAAACCATGGTTGACAAATCCTAACATAATTGGCATACCCAATTATTGCATGCCCTATGGATTTATCAAATCATCTACAAAACCATAATTTGTTGAACCTCTTTCATGCTCACATATGAGTCAAAAGTTGTGTTTCTAGTGGAGCTAGACATGCCTTCATATTAATTATCCTTGAAGAATTAAATGATATATGAGGATAATAACAACATGCAATGTGTTGAATGAGACATCTTGGAAGAAAATCACAAACAAGCAATAATTAGCATTCAAAACCATCAAAAAGCTATGTGACATCACCTTGATAAGTATTTTAGACTAATGGAAATCAAGGATTCTAATCTTTTTCTAAGGTATTTTCCTAATTTCAAGACTTCCAAATTCTCCTCGAACTAGAAAGATCCCTTTATTGTTCTCAAGAGCCTTGGTACTGGAGCATACTCCTTGATAGACTTAGATAAGAATCAATACCTAGATCCTATGAACATAGGTTACCTCAAATGATACTAAACTTATGGCTTCAATAAAAAATATAGAAAATAACANTAAAAATCTCTCTCTCTCTCTCTCTCTCTCTCTCTCTCTCTCTCTCTCTCTCTCTCTCTCTCTCTCTCTCCGCTCCCCTAATGTTTTTCTTCTATCTTACTCATTGAATTGCATATATCCCCCTAATCTCTACTAGTTCTATTCTACTAACATTTCTTCTTACAACACACTATGGTGAGGATATTTATTAGCAATCTACCTCATGCAAAGAGCAATGAATATTTTTTTATTTACTTTATGTGATGATGTGTTAAGTTTAAGTGGGATAGGAAAAGAAATTATCAACTTCTCAACATACATATCATTAGAGTGTGGGATTTAGCCATGCCCCACTTCTATGACATAGTTCCTCATCTTGGTATATAGGTGATGTCCCTCATATCTCCCATAGTTTATTATTTCCTCTTATTATACCTCTCTACTTTATCTATTCAATCTCATATTTCTCCATTTTTTGTCTAACTTCTTTTTTCTATCTCTTTCCTTTTCCTATCATTAACATATTGATGAGATTTGAATAAATTTGTTCTATTCCATTAAGCTTCTGTTAAGAACATGAGTGGGGTGGGATATGAACATTTCCATTGACATCCCTTTAGTCATCTTATGTATAGGATCTAACCATGTCCTTATTTTGTGGCATAGCACTATTCTCATGATTGGTGTATTAGCAATATTCTAATATTTCTCCTTCTCCTGCTCCTTTCTTTCTTCCCACTTTTCTCTTGTAGGTACATTAATTCATCTATCCATTCTCTTCTTAATGGATCCCTCTTCAACATCTTAGTGTTATCCATTAAGAGAGGACAATTTTACACGCACTTTTTTTACTTGCCAATGTTCATGACTAAGTGTGGTTTTGGCATTGTTTCACTAGAGTTTAAGCACCAAACTCTTCAAAAATAGCATCATCAAATACTTTTTCATCTCTTGAAGACCTCCAAGAACTACTTAGGTTTTTAACTTAGCTTATGAATTTCTTTCTTGTTGACCCAAAAAAACATTAGGAAACCAAAAATTTTTGAAGTTTGGAGTTGACATAAATCCCATGTTAATGCTTTCCTTATATCATCATGATCATTTCATGGATACCAAAGCTATGTTTTAGCCATACCAAAGCTATGTTTTAGCCATAAATTAGGCCTCACAAGACTCTAAATGACTCATCCAAGACATTTATGACATCATATGATTTAAATTTTAACATTCACGTAGTTTGCTCCTAGGATCCCAAGACTAAATGTTTTCTAACTTTGGTGCTAATGCTAGTGTCAACAATAACATTACCAATCATATCATGGTTATCAACATTTCCAAAGATCATCTCACCTATAGTCTTACACATCCTTGGGTTTTCCAAGCTCTTTTATGTTCAACAAGCATCATTTCGATGTTAGTTTAGGAATCCTAGAAGCTAAATATGGTAACTTGGAAAAATGATCAAAATTTTTCTAAGTATCAATTTAACTTTGACACTAATGCTAGCAATACTATTAATTTCAACATCTGGGGAGGCTTCAAAATGACATCACTAACCTTTCCAAATAGCTTTCAATCACATTCCTTTGGTTCACTAACTTCTTGACATCATCTCAACATTATCTGACATCATTTCAAGCATCAAATGGAACCCTAGAAGTCTAAAATTTTGACGTTAGTAAAGTGGAAAAATTTTTATATGTACCATTGATGCTAGCATCAGTCTGTTGGGATCCACATTTTGACATTCATCATCTTCCTTAGTAATATATGATAGCTTCCACAAGCTTCTTAGGTTTCTCAGCATCGTCTTAGTAGAATTTGATATCAAATCATGTGTCAAAGGGGGCACCAAAAGCTCAAAACTATAACTTAAAAAAAATTTCAAAAACTTTATTAAGTGTTGGTAACACTAAAACTTTTTCACCATCAATTTTAGCATCACCATACTTGGAACATGTATCCTACTTCCTCAACATTCTTAATCAGTGTTTGACATTATTCCCTACCATCATGGACTTCTTAACATTATCTCAACATCAATTAACCTTAGTCCAAGTGTCAAAAGAGGTCCTTGAGATTTAAAATTGATTATAGACTCCTAGTAATGCTAATGTCAACATTAGCATTAGCATCATCCTTTGTAAAATCCATATTGCCTATTTTGCATGGTCAAACCTACCAAGAAAAAATTCTAAACTAACCTCCAATGAACTTCATTTACCTTTAAGCATAAAATTAATAACCCTAACCCTATAAATATGGCACTAAAATCCATATTTTGAAGCTCATTTCTTAAGATCTTAGGCTCTCTTTTTTTGAAATTTTTGAAAGATTAAGAGCATATGTAGCAAATATCTTAGTGCCACTTGCATGCTCCATGATTACCACAGCTTCTCTAGGGTCTAGTACTAATTCTAACGTTACACTCACATCAATTAAATAACATTTGTGTGAACACTCTAGGTTTTGAATTTTTCAAGCTCCAACATCACTTTCTAAAGTTAGAATTTTTTTCAACACTAGTGTCGATCCTAGGACACTTAGCCAAACATTTCTACAAGTTTTCTATTCATATGCCCATCCTCCAAAGGTTCAATTCCACTCTTCAAATCCATATTTTACTCATGAATCAGGTTTCTATTGTTAATTTTATCTCACTTACACTCTTTATTAACACTTGTAGTTTAGCCCTTCCTAGGAGGTAAACATTAATTTTTTGCAACGCTAAAGCATTTTTATTTTTTGGGAATGGAACCTAAACCCTTTCCTCCATTCTATAACATTCATATTCTAATATTTTATGCTATCTTATTCATGTTTTATACTTTAGAATTTATTCCATCTCTTATAGTGCATTCTATACTTAGTTTATTTTGAGCCTTTTATACTTAGTCATTTTTCCAACAGTAAATACGTAGCCATTTTTCAATGTTTAAACTATACATTTTTATCATTCCCTTGTTATTCTTGGTTCATGTTTAGTAGGGTTAAGTATACATTCAACTGGAGATTTGAGCCCTATTATGCCATTATCTTTAATTGAAATAATGATTATATTAAATTGAAGACCATTTGTAATCATGCGCTAAGTACTTTTAACACTTAGTTTGTGGAGGTATTCTTGTAAAAGAATACAGAACATTTTCATAGAAATACCCAATCTACTCCAAATTTTTTTGCATAAAAAAATATTGGGTCATCGAAAGATTATGTTTCATGCCTAAATTTGGTTCCCATAAATAAGGCATGTCTATAGGATTCATAATTTCTTGAACTATCCTTACCTGCTCAACCACTATTGGCCTTTCCTAACTTCCCAAGGTTATTCGAAGTCCATACCAATCCTTTGGATGAGCCAATTTTAGGATTTCTTTCATAACATAATCATCCAAATAGTACTTCTCCAAAGAAATGTTGCTACACTTGGTATTTCAGCCAAGTTTATGGTTTGCAGTTCATTTTTCACAATTAGTGATAAGTGTCAAGAAGATGACACCTCTTACTACTCAAGTTGTGTTAGACCTTCTTAACTTCTAAAGGCTATTCAAAGTTCATACTAATGCTTCTGATGAGGAAATTGAAGGATTTCTTTTACAGGGTAATCATCTAAGTGGTTCTTCTACAAAGCAATTCCATTACAAATTTTGGAATAATTCCCTCTTTTTATTCTGAATAATTATTTCATAAAGTTTATAAGCTAATTCCACAATTTACATTATTGTAGTAGACTTTCCTTCATATAAATTACACTATGATTTTGAAAATAATATTATTAAGTTTAGTTAATGATCAAG
This sequence comes from Gnetum montanum, assembly GCA_015680685.1. Taxonomy (NCBI): domain Eukaryota; kingdom Viridiplantae; phylum Streptophyta; class Gnetopsida; order Gnetales; family Gnetaceae; genus Gnetum; species Gnetum montanum. Next base: position 58,237 of record MNCI01005578.1, on the reverse strand, counting down.
GTATGCAACTATCTAATATGCATTTTGTAGATTATTCTATTTTTATGATTAGTAATTCTTTGCAAGATGTCAAAAATCTGTTAGCTAGAGTAGAATATTATATATTGTTTGACTCTCATGTCCATTAGCAAAAAAAATTATTATTTATTGCAAAAATAACATTGGTAAGTGGATTACTCTTAAACATTTCAAAATATTTAAAATAGACAATGTCTTAAAGCTTTTACAAACACCTTTTTCTTTTGAGCTTAATTAGAAAGATTTATGAAATTATGTTTTTGTTAAAATTATCCAATCCCATTTTGTTAGGACAAGGCTAGGATGATGATGTTGTTGTTGTTATTGATAAAATAGAGAAGAAGCTTTCATTTTAAAAAAAGAAAGTTAATAAATAGAAAAAAAATAAAAAAATCTCATCCTTGTTAAAAAATTCTTAGTTGTCGAGAAATTTTTTAATCTACTTATATTTATTATTTTAGTAATTAAGCTTCTACAAAATCTCCTCTGATTAAATTATTTATTGGTTTGTACGTAAAGGACTTTAGCTTATTAATTATTATAAGGCATTTCTTTCAAACAAAATTTAATTGTCTTAGTCATTAAATATGATGATGAATGGATACTCCTTCTCAAAAATAGACAAATGTAATTAAAATCCAAAAATAATAACAATTGTTATTCTAAGAACATTCTTCACTATTTTTTTCCCTTGGGCCATCTTTATTTTTGGTTCTCTAGTACCAATACATATTTAAAAGACATAATGCATGCATAGTGAGTAGTAAAACTACAATTGTATTACAATTTTAAAAGATATGCTCAAGCTAATTAATCCATTATGGGTTTCTTTTAATAAAGGAGTTTGGATCTCTTGTTCATCCAGATTAGGCACTATTTAGATCAAATTAGCAGTTATTTATAGTTTTCTATTTACAAATTCATGATAGATGGATTACATTAAAGAAGGTTTCTACTCTCTATGTTTGCATTAAGATTTTTTATATCTATATTTTTGAATGAATATATATCTATGTTTTCTTTTAATAGCAAGGTATTAAAATTAGATTAATTTTACTATAGGTACACCCTAAGACATATAGCTAACATGATTCATTAAAAGAATTATAAAGGAATGTAACAATGTCTCTAGTGTCACTTAAACTAATAACTTATTACTTAACAAGACAAGGAGCTAACCACTTGAAGTATCCATTATTTTTAGGGTTCAACATCCCATTTCTTTCATATCTATTATATAAATAATTGTTTGTTATATCATCCATTATTATACCAAAACCAATCATTTTGTTAGTATTCTTTCATAACTTGCAAAGGAAAAGATGCCAAAAATCACATCCAAATTAAAAAATTAGATGGTAAATTATTATTTTATTTGTGTATTTTTTATGTTCACTTACCATTCCTATTCCAAGGAAAGTGCCTTAAAACTATTTGAATTCTTAGTTTTTTTCTTTTCTTTTCTTTTCTTTTCTTTACTAAGTCATGTAATTTGTTGGATAATGAAGTACCTAGTTATGTTTATTATGTGTTCATATGTAAATATTAAACATAATATTATTAATTTAATATTTACATGAACAATAATTTAATCAAATATAGGCAATAATCAATACAATAAACATCATGATACCCCAAATCAAGCTTTAAACTTATTGAAATTAAAATTGAAATTTTACTTACATTCATTAAGATCCTTTGGATCTATTAGACTAGGGATTTTTTTTTAATTTATAACTTAGTGAAATCGAATTTCTGACCAAGGTTTACCAAGCCAAGACTATTATTACTAAGCTAACATATTGCAAAGTAACAAGCGTATTAATTGATAATGTGAGGTACAAAAAATACCTGTTATAACTTCCATTTTGAAGTTACTAATATGCAAATAGTAGATTCTTTTAAATATTTGGATGTTATTTATATGGACAATTTCATGTTGGGGAAGTGCATCAAAGGAAAATAGCAAGAGGTTTTAAGGCTTTGTACACTTTCAAAAATAAGAATAAGGATTTAAGACTTTGGACTTAGAAATTTTAAAAATAAAATTTTTAGACTATCAACTATCCTGCTGTATTGTATTAATGCGTTGTTTGGAAACTTAGACTCAGTGCTAAACTTTGAAAAGATATTGAAATAATGCATAAATATTTTCTTCTCAATGAATTAAAGGTGAAGATACAAATACCTTACTCAATGTTATTATGTGAATGCAATTTATTACCTTTAGAAATAGAAGTCTTGTGTTAATTCATTACATACACTCATTGCTTGCATATCTCAAGGCAACACAAATTCTTTAAAGTAGTTCTTAAGGATTCATAAGATGTGGTTGGTATTTTTAGGGGATGAAATGATTGAGAAAATGGAATATCTCTTAAGAGGACATATAGCAAAGTCCTAAGCATATTCATCAACTAGTTAAGCAAAAGGTTTTAACAAAGATGTAATCTAATGTGGAATCTAAAAGACAATTTTATCTACAACACATTAAATCTAATAAAATAGATGTAGAAACTTATTATCTCTTAGCTACTATTCCAATCAAGTATTGGAATGCTATTAGGAAACTTCACTTAAGTTCTTATCATCTTAGAATTGGAAGTAGAAGATGGATTTAACTCCCCTAAGAAGAGCACATTTATAGGTTGTGCAAATTAGAAGCCCTTAAAGATGAGTTACATATGTTTCTTTTTTGTGTTGTGACTACTCATTTGAGATATCATTATAATGTTACAACAAAAAATTTATATGAATTGTTCTTGATACCTCAATTGGTTCTTGGTCAATTTGTAAAAATTATCTTTATTTTTTATAAAAATGTAATATCTTTCCAATAGATCCTATGCGTATTTGGACATAATAAATCTTCATTTCATTAATTAAAGAGACTTATTTTTTACAAGGTCATGACAAGTAAAGATTGCCTAAGACACACTCTTAGGCTAGTAGGTGAAAAGGGCTTCTAACATTGGGCCTTAAACTTAGTACTTTCAAGTACAATGCTATATAAGTTAACTATTTACTAGTGCTCTCTACACTAAGAATTTACATGTTTTATAGCTCACATCTTAATTCCATTAGAAAAAATACTTCATCACTCATATGTGTGAAATTCATTAATTAAAATTTTCCATAAGATATCTCCATTTTTAATATCATAAATTACATGTTTTGCAGTAACAAACTAGCCATGTGATAGAATGCTTTTATAGTAAGTCATAGCTATTATTATAATGTATAGATGGGATTGTGATATTGATGTGAATTTCTTTACCTTAAAAATTGGAAAAAAACCCCAAGATTGAGAGAGAGAGAGAGAGGGTGTTGGACCCAAATAATAATAATAATAATAATAATAAGAAAAAAATCAAAGTCTATATGTTTAACATTGAATAGTAAATACGAAAAATAATATGAAAAGTAAAAACGTTCCAATTTTAGAGATGTCTACTAAGGTATAAAAACTTAAAGTTTAAATAATTATTTGAAAAATCATGAGAGGAAAATTAATTGTCATTTGGAAAAATGATCATAGTCTTAAAAATATTTACATCACTTTCAACATTCATGCTTGAACTTAAAACAACAAAAGAATTCAAGGTAGTGATAAAAAGCATCCTTTTTACCGTAGACCTAACTTAATTTTTCCAAAAGCATCAAAATTAAGACTATATGTAGAATACATAATATCAATACCACCCTAATCATTAACCAATTTTTATAAGTCTCAAAGCAATCAATTCATTCAAACCATGTCATGCATAACCTATAAAACATAACTACATATTTGACAATATGTGATATTATACATCCAAAATTAATCTTTAACCTATTTACCTCACATGCCCACATTTCATGATCATATATACTAATCCAACCCAAAAATACATGGAAAAGATAATGACAAAGCACCAATTAATTCTACTAAAGAAAAAAGTCCAAAACAAGAATAAAATGCTCAAAATTTAGCAAGATGCAATTTTCCTCAAAACAAGTCTTGTACCCATGTAGATACAACCACAACAACTCAAAATCCATGTTCATAGCAAAGCAAAATTGATTTAGGAAGCTAAAAATTTGGAAGAATGATTAAAAGGAAAGAATAGAGGAGATAGAAGAAAAATAGACTTTGAAGAAGTTTCTATTTCTATGCACACACAAATCTAAAATAAGCAACAAATGTGGTGGAGAAAGGCAATGTAATAGAAGCAGTGGATATACTTTTCATGTTATATGCTTTTTAAAATGGATATATTTTTAATATGCACATTTTAAAATAGATTTAGTTTTACTTTTTTTAAGTTTTATTAACTAACATTTTTATAAGTTTAATTTTTTCCTTCTTAACTAATACTTTGCATTTCAAGCATGCATAATAGACATACCAAGACTCCAAATCAAACTTTGTTTGAATCGATGAGATTCATATCAAACACACTACACAACCATATGCTAAAATCATATCCAAGCATCACACAACATAGCACTATAATTCAAATGTGTAAATACCAAAATTACACATCTATCATAAATACATATTGAATAATTTCTCTTGCATCCCAATCCAACATACTTACTAGCCACATCACCAACCTAACACTTCACACAATACTAGTCTGTATAGTCATGTTAGTTAAGCATGTTAATACCTCATAATCATAACATAAAGTCCAAAGCATCATAACATATAAAGCACAATCATAACAAACTAACTCATCCCTGGTAACCCACTAACACCACACACAATATATAGATTATAATCATACTACCATATCCAATATATATGGAAGGGATCTAACAATTATACAAGTGGATCCACCAAAGTGCATACTAGTTCAATCCATAGAATTCCACCAAAGTGCATGTGAACACTTGTGATTCATATGGTTGGGTGTAGGGGATACCCACTGCTCATCATTGGCACCATTGCTAGGGATGGTGCTAGTTATCTACATTAGTTGTATTATAAACAATCATTGTAAAAGCATTAACGATTTATCTTTTTGAAAATATTAATATTTTAAGTCATATACACGTTATCATATAAAGACATATCTCCTTCACATAGGATGTATCGTCCATTACATGATGAGAACACTAATAGTAGTAATGTTAGTATTTATATTGAAAAGAATTGGAATGAACCACAACAAGCAAGGGTCTCATATGCTCATTCTAATCCTTGCTATATTCAAAGACTACATTCAACTAATGCAGATAATCCTAGAGAGGATGAACAAGTCTTAGAACAAGGAGGGCCTCAAGGCCTAGGACCTCCTCGAAACCTAGAAGAGATAAATCAAGGACCATAGCGGAAGATATAGGAGCCATGATGATTCTCCCAGTTCACCATCTTCCTCTTTCTCTTCAATGTCTAGTTATGACAAAGATGAACGTAGGTATAGAAATAGAGATACACTAATGGGTCAAGATGAAGATAGAAATAGAAAGCAAAGGAAAGATAAAAGGCACCAAAGTGAGCATAGATGACTTCATTGTAATTAGATAAATAGAAATAGAAATTGTCATTAGGATGTTTCTGATGATGATGAACCCTTATTAGCTACCGGAAGCATGATACAGATCACGGAGGTAGTTCGAATACCCCACAGGCATCAAAGGAAAAGCTGCATCAAAAGGCTTTATATGAATAACATTCCTAAATTTAAGAGAGACTATAAATTTGATCCACAACATTATTTAAAGCCTTCCATGATGCATGCACCTTGCAAAATATTAAAAGTAACTAGAAAAAGCTTAATCTCTTTCCTAGGATACTAATATAAGAAGTTGAAAGTTGGTATAGATCATTAGAACCATATTCAATCCACCAGTGGTTTACAATGCTTAAGCTCTTTAATGAAAAATACCAAACTTATGAAAGAGCGTCCAATCTAAAAAAACAAATCCAAGGTTGAAAGCAAAAAAAAAAAAAAACATGAATCCTTTAATGTAGCCTTGGATAGATATTATTCTCTACTTCATAGATGTCCAAGCCATGGTTTTTTTTTTTTCAAAAAGAGTAACTTCTCCACTTCATAGACCAACTTTGTAACAATATAAGGGAGACCCTTGGGATCTATGCCTAAGGACAATTATCAAAACTAAGAGCCCATTAGATATAAAGGCTAGTTAAACAAAAGGTAAAAGAAGAAGGAGAGTTATTTAAATGGGAGAATGTAGAGGAATATAACTAGGATCCAACTTTTCACAAAAGGAAGGTCCATATTTATGATCAAGAAAAAGAGGTAGCTTTTGATGAGTTGATTTCACATAAAACCTTGCCAACACAAAATTCTATTACTGAGATTAAAGCAAGGGTAGATAAGATGTGGAAATTGATGGAAGAAAAAGTTATAACCAACTTGAAAATCATAAAGGAAAAGGTGAAGCAAGTAGAATACAATAATCAAGACAAGAAGGGGAAAAAGAACAAGAAAACAAGTAAGGACACTTATCATTCAAAAAGAGAAAATAGTTGTAGTAGAAGAGGTTTCAAACTTAGATACAAAGGAGGAGGATGGAAGTGACATCTATCAATATGAATATCCAAAGGGCTATTGCCCATATATGTTACATCTACAAGAGTTTGGGGCTTTTAATTTAAATCCTAAGTTAATAAAAAAGCAAATGCCTAGAAGATTACCTTACCCCCAATGTAATTATAGATAGTCCTACAACCAATGTTACTATCCTAATCGGACTTCTTATCAACCTCAAGATTACTATTAACCATAATGGCAAAACCCACAGTAATGGGGGATGCCATGAATAAACCAAAAATACCCTGATTGTCAACTAGACTCTTATTTATACTATATTTAACAATCTATTGCTCCAAATGGTTCTACTTCCCATGCCTCAAATTACTCCTACTACTCTTTCGAATACCATTAACCCTCAACATCTCCTATGGGATCACCATCTCCTACCTCTTGTCCTCTGTCACATACTCAATACTCTCATACTTCCCTCCAACATATGTCACCACCAACAATGCAATAAGCAATAGCACCAAAACCTCAACAACCTCAACAAAAGAATGCCACGTGCCATGAACATACAAGTGAATGATAATGTTAGTATATCTTAGCAAAAGTCTTAGAAACATCTTTATTTAGGACAATTTCCATACATGTGAATAAAACTAGTATATCTACTAGCTTATTAGAACTAGCACAAGGACAATCTAGTACAACCTTCTTCCTCACAAAAACGTCTCCTAATCCTATGCAAAATGCAATAGCCATAACCACTTTGACACAAAACATAAAAGATGAACCTATCACTATGGAGAGACAAAAAATTCCATGCATTACTAAAAATGATAAAGGATGCAATTGTGGGCTAAAAGTTCAAATTATTAACATGATTCCTAGACCAACCCACAACAAACTTAACAAACAAGTATATGTGCAAAACAAAGTCTACATTGTAGCCACTAAATCAAATAACACCTAGTGGCTCAAGAATCAAAATACCAATTTGTTCAAAAGATGAATGAAAATAACTAATTCACTTATTAGTTATAGTCCTAAGAAAGTGAACCAAACAAAGAACTTAGAGAAGAACATCTTACACTCTGACTATACACCAAAAGAAGATGTTAAATAAGAAGATACAAGAACTAAAATAGAAAATAAATAAGGAAACATGTTTGGACCCCTTAGAAAGAAAACACCTTGTAATCCAGCTAAAGATATGTCTCCAAATGATCAAAACATGATTATTATCAATGTTAAATCTGCTAATAAGTAAAAAATTAAATCATTAAAGATGATAAATGGAAAACTTATGGTGTATAACCAAGGAAATGTGCAGTCCATTTTCTGAATGCTCACCCATGATTTTAGTCATGGGAAAGATGCCTTATTTTGAATTAGGAACTAATAAGTACACTTTCATTTTTTGTTTTAAAATTTTTTATCATTTTTCTATTTTTTCAAAAAAATTTCAATTATTAATATGTTTTCTATTTCTTGTTATTTTTCTTTTTTTTCTTCTAATTTTCTCTTTTCTTAAGTCATTTCCTTTATGTTTTATGAATGTCTACTATGTTTTTATTAATATTATTATCAATTGATGAGTTGCAATTCGGTTGGCTATGTTGACGAGGCCTCATCGACGCATCGTATCATGCATCAATGAGGCCCCATTAACATAGTGTTTGTATTCGGCTATAAATACACATCCACCAACTACATTTATAGCAACAGATATTTTTTATTAGCAAAGCTCTTACATTTTTTTTATTTGAGAGTTAGAATTTTCCTCCCAAGTGCCCGCAGTTGGAGTCATTGAGTGTACAGATCTTTATTCGAGCATTGTTGTACTTGAGCACGATAGTATGTGTAGTAATAAAGATAAGCTTTCTAATAAACCTTGCAACACTTTGGATAGATTAATTATTTTATTTATGCATTTAATATTCTCAATTATTTATTAAATGTTTTTAATTATTTATCAAATGTTTTCCAGTAATTAAGTTAATGAAGTAATTAAGCAAGATAGATTAAACACATAAGTATGACCACTTCGAGCATAACATGTATTTTCTTGGTAATCCCAGCAGCGTTATTACTTTGTACATCTAGTAGCGTAATGCTTGGTAACTCAGCAATGGATACATGGGCTCAAGATGTGTGTGAAAAGTGGGACCGGATGCTTATGTTAGGACTAGTTACACACTAGTTAATTAGTTAATTTAAATTAGTTAATCCAATTACTTTTATCTTCATTTAAACACCAAACAATAAAATAAAAAATGATAAAAATTAGATACCTCAATTACACTTAACCATATCAGTGTACATCACAAGTGTAACTGGGAAGACAATGATTAAACTTAAGGCAAAGACTCACTTCCTACAAGACTAATGCGCTAAAAACTATAAAGTCCATGGAATTTGACCCAATCACATGTGAACACTTCTGATTCGTATTGTTGGACATAGGGGTACCTCACTACTCATCATTAGCACTCCTGTTGGGGACTTCATTTGTTGAAACATGCACTATTTAAGTTTCAGTAAATACCATTGATATCGTTGTATGAACCTCAAGGTCAATATCATTCCCACTATACATAGAATTATAAAAGCACACTAATAATTTTATTTTATTTTGCAAAATTTCTTCTTCTTCTCACAAGCACAAAGATGTTAAACCATCGGTCCCATAGGAGTGCAAAGTGGTATATACTCATCTAGATGAGTATGTACCAAACTTCACCTTTATCCTACATCAAGATGAACAACTGCGATGGCATGATATGGAGGGCAACATTGTCTTGCCCCTTAATCAATCTATGCCAAGGATGTTTCTTAAAACTCTTAAGAAGTTGGACATCTTAGATCTTCATGAAGAATCCATTGTGGATGGTTATGAAAATTGAAACTATTATCCCATTAAAACACAATGCAAGCAAGATCAACATCAAGAGATAAGGTTCTCTATTGGAACCCCAGACATGTACCTCAAAAGGAAAAATTCCAAACATTATGGGAGGGACCTTATATAATTGATCAAACCTTTTCTTCTAGGGCCATGTTGATCTACAAGCCTAAAAGCCCAAATAAAAAGTAGTTGGTCAACATCCAACAAGTAAAACCTTTCCTAGAGCTAAGACAAGCTAGTGCAATTACCACCTCGATGGATGGACAACCACATTCCATTTTTTGGATCTCCTCCTTTCAACTCAATCATGGGGGAGATGACCATCCATGCTAACAATGGCTTCTCAATTTTTCTACTTTTTTGTTTTTCATGTTTTTTTTATTTACAAGTTAGTTATTTTACAAATTTTTCTAATGTTACACCATTATTAGTACCTTTGAACCTTTCTTGATTATTTTACACTTTTTTATATATTTTACTTTGTTTTGTTTTGTTCAAGTGTNTGACATGGTTTATTTTTCATGGAACAGGTAGTGAGTCCACATCATCCACCCATCTAATAAACTCTACAATTTTCCTTTTTTTGGGAATTTGAGGTTCCTTCCATTAAAGAAACTTTTAATCAATCGGTGACCTTGGTAGTTCTAGAATTAGGAAGGATTCAAAGGTTTATAAAGGGTGTGACTTCAAGGGGACTCAATACTCTTTGTACACTTCTACTTGCTTTAGTGCTTGAGTTTTTTTCATGGACTTCTTACCATTCCATTCCAACCATTAATAGGAAGTCAAATAAAGTCTTTGAATGGTGTCGTTCCCATCCAAAAAATGATAGGAAATCAAAGCACACCCCTTATACACAATAAACGAATAAGTCCTTACATGGTGTGGTTAAAAATGATGGGAATTCAAAGCACACCCCTTGGACAAATAAATAGGCTACAAGCATTAGTTATGGGACTAGAAAGACATGCACTTATGCCTGAAAGTCCCCTCTAACTAAGGCCCTCTCTCACTTCCTACTTCTCTCTTTTCTTCTCTTTATGAAATAGTGGTTGTCTTGTGGAAGCACTCTTGTGTCTCATGTGGGTGGATCAGTCTTAGGGTGTCGATGTGAAGTCACTAAAAGCATATGGTTTTGGTCTGGACTAAGGATGGATCTTCCCAGGTCATTTTAAACACAAATTCCACAAGGGACTTCTTATGACCTCAATTTGAAACTCCATTCTACCTTCTCTATCATCCATCCATGTTGCCATAACTCACCTCACTGCCATGTTCTATGTTATGCTCTATGTCTTGGTCTGATGTGTTGCAATTCTTGGATAGATTTTTTTTGGTTGGTCCTTAACTTTTCATGACCATTAATCAACTGTAGGACCCACGGACTCCTTAGTTGAGGTTATGCAAGGGCAACAAGGGCATGAGCCTACTATGGGAAGGACCCACTTTCATAGCTCTTATCTTGATTAGTTAAGGTTCCTAACTTTTGACATTGCTACAATCCTATCTTTCACATATTCCATTATGTATTTCACTTAGTGCTCCTTATCCTTTCATTTCATTCATCCCTGGAATCATTTTTTCTCCATTTTCCCAAATTTATAAGCTCCAACACCCTCTTCTCATGTTTTCATATTATTCTTGGCCTTTTAAGCTTTCATTTGACCCCAATTTCATTCAAAAATTCTTTTTATTTTGCAACAACTGCATCGACAAGGCCTCGTTAACATAGCCGACCGCATCAACAAGGCCCCATCGACAAGGCCTCATTGACGTAGTGCATAAATCCTATATATACCACCATGCACTTAGGAATATTTAACATTTGCCTCATAACACATGGGGAGTTTTTGAAATTTTTCAAAGCCCAAAACCTTCTAGAGCCCATAACTTCCCAATCGTTTGTCCAAATCACACCATTTTTTGATCCTGCGCTTACCAAAGGTAAGCTCTTTATCATGGGGGCCATAAACCTTAAGGTTTCTAAGGAAAAATTGATGAAATGTTTTGAAAATTTTTCTAACTCCCCCAAAGGGTTAATAATCTTAACAATATACAAACATTAATTTTTTCAAAAAGTTAGCCCTTTCAACAACCTCTGGGATGAATTATTACCAATAGCACATAAATAAATAATAATTGAAATAATTAAATCAACCATAATCACAACTTAGCCAAGTGTAACTATCCTTAAGAGATAAAGGTATCCCAATTGCTTTAAGTTACACAACAATTGTTAACCCATGGTCTCATTGTGATTACAAATGGCACCAAAACTGAAATGCCCGTAGGAAGGAGAACCCTCTCAACCAAGGGAGAAGCAACCCAAAGCTAGACAAGGCTAACAAGAACAAGCCCAAGAACTACCAGAGGCAATCCATGCAACGAGACCTCTTCATGAGGAGCCCGAAGTGGAATTTGTCCAATAGATTCTAGAAGTGTCCACCAAGCAATCACAATAAGGAGAAGTGCTTGGACCTATGCTAAGGCTTGAAGTCATTTTGACTCAAGATTACCTTGACATTATCAAGTCTTGATAAATCCAACAATTAGTTTTTCAAGAAATCAACTTCGAACCATTCTTAGACAAAGCTTCAGTAGATGTCAAGACTCAACTACAAACCTCTCCCATGTGGCCAATCATTACAACCAGTGGGGAATGATACATGGGAGAGGCATATCTCTTTTGGAACAATAGAAGGCTGGGGTCCACTATCAAGATTGTACTATTCGAAATCGTCGATGTAAGGCTGGAGGAAAACAAACGCCGGAAGATATTCGGAGAGATACAGATGACCCTGCCTTCGCATGAGGGCAAGCTGAAAAAACGAAGGTAGAGTGCCTTGGATGGTTTGCACGTAAATCAACCAAGGACTTCCCTGAGCGTAAGCTATGGCTTGCGTTGGGGTTATCATAGCAAACGTAACACAAAATATGTAAATAGAGCGTAGATGTAACGTAAGAATGGAACAGAATGATGCAAATGTAAACAATGAACCAGAATAATGTAAACAGTGTAATGGAAGGCAAAAGACTGTATTGCATTGATTTAGAGAATAAAGTGCACCAGTCAAAACGCAGTTGCGTGTACAGATGGTAGGTCAAGTGTTAACCCTAGGATGAAGGATGAAGCATTTGCAGATGCTGAAGTGCTAGGGATCACGTGCGCTCGAGCGTCCAAGGTTGCTAGTCAATGCTCTTTAGGTCATCTTTTTTGTGAAAATTGCCAACCCCATTTATGTCAATGAACAGGGTATTTATACATTTTGCTCGACTCGGGAGTAGGATTTGTGAATGAGGTCATTGGCTGTGAGATGAGCCAAAAACGGATCATGTGACAGGTGTACATAGGTAGACTACATTCTAGACTAGATACAATTAAGTCCTCTTGCAGGAACAAATGAACGTCGAAGGAAAATCATGCCCTTTCCATGTCCTCTCACAGATAGGGCTTGAGAAGGAACAAATGCAAGAATTTATTCATCAACAATAGGAGCAGCTAGCTAGGGTAACTCCTGATTTAAGGAGATTGGCCACTAAGAATCAAAATCTATCAATGGAGGAAATTCATGCCTTGCACCAAAAGTCTACCATTAAGATTCACCGCCTAAAAGAATAAGGCCCTCGAGTTTGAAAAAGTGAAGAATCACTATAGAGACCAAGTTGGCCTACAAAAGGAAGTCAATGACAAACACATCCAAATGGCAAAGGTGAAAATCAATAAAGCCCTCCAGCAACTCCAACAAGGAAGAGAGGTTTGGTAGCCCATCATTGATGGGATTGATGCCTACAATAAAGTGGAGATCTACCTAAAGGAGTTGCAAATCAAAGAAATGACAGAGTACATGGAGATGACCAATCTCCGTTAGGAAAACCTAGTAATGCTTACTACCGAATAGCCATAATCAAAGTTAGAGAAATAAGTGGCTAGCTTGTATTTGTTATAAAATGTAGAGTTTAAGCACCACAAAGACACTGAGCAAAAGCTTGAGGCTACAAACACTAAACTCAAAGTTCTTAGAGCACAGTTCATAAACCAATGATCAATTGTTGAGAACCTAGCTAAATAAATGAGTGATTACCAAGAGCTGAAGGACATAGTCAGAGCATTTTACATTGAACATAAATAGTTTGTTGCCTAGTTCATCAATGCTAAAGAGTTATTTCCAGCAATCTTGTGTCCCTAGGATGTTCCCATTCCAACCTACATTGGCAAAGCTACGTGGATGGTGCACAAGCCTAGAAGTAAGAAGGAGAAAATGAAAGCACTCCTAGATTCTTTCCACCTCCCACCTAAAGCTGCAGCAGCAATAGGACAGCAAAAACTACCTCAACCACTACCCATGCATGAAGCCGATGAAGGTCCTTCGAAACCTTAGGAGCCACCATTGCCTGGGATCATCTAATCTTCTCCACCAAACTTCATGCCATCAAGGAACGTGTTATCCAATTTTGAAGAGTCATGTCATGATATTCAATTTTGTGTCCTGAACATCATCATTTTTTGTAATGTGTTGATCCATACACCCAAGTACTCCATTTTTTGTCAACTTAGTCAGTATGTTTTGTTTGAGAAAGGTTAGTCAATAATCCCATGCCTTCCCAATTTTGTAAAAGAACTCAAGGATGAGTTTTCATTTAGTTGTGGGGGTATGATGAGTTGTAGTTCGACTGGCTATGTCAATGTAGCCTCGTCGATTGGGCCTCATTAACAAGGCCTTGTTGATGCATCGTATCATGCATCAACAAGGCCTCGTCAATGTAGTGTCTGTATTCAGCTATAAATATGTGTTCACCAACTGCATTTATGGCAACAAATATTTTTTTAGTAGTGAAGCTCTTGCAATTTGTTGATTTGAAAGTTAGAATTTTCCTCCCAAGTGGTCACAACAAGAGTCATTAAGTGTATAGATCTTTATTCGAGCATTGTTGTACCTGAGCATGACAATGTGTGTGGCAATAAAGATGAGCTTTTTGATATTTAATTTTATTTATGCATTTAATGGTTTTAATTATTTATTAAATGTTTTCAATTATTTATCAAATATTTTCTAGTAATTAAGTTAATGAAGTAATTAAGCAAGATAGACTGAACACATAAGTACGACCACTTCAAGTGTAACACGTATTTGCTTGGTAATCCCAGGAATGTTATTACTTTGTATGCCTAGTAGCGTAGTGCTTGGTAACCCAGTAGTGGATACATGGGTTTAGGATGTGTGTGGAAAGTAAGACCAGATGCTTATGTTAAGACTAGTTAGACACTAGTTAATTAGTTAATTTAAATTAGTTAATCCAATTACTTTTATCTTCATTTGAACACCAAACCATAAAATACAAAATGATAAAAATAAAATGTCTCAATTACACTTAACCATACCAGCATATGTCATAAGTGTAATTGGGAAGACAATAATTGAACTTAAGGCAAAGATTCACTTCCTAGAAGACTAGTGCACTGAAAACTACAAAGTCCATGGAATTCGATCAGATTGCACATGAAGGCTTGTGATTTGCATGGTTGGACATAGGGGTACCTCACCAGTCATCATCAATCATGAAGCAAAAGTCAACACCATGTGTTTGGACCTTTGTCCTATGCTATTAAGATGATTGGATAAACAATTATGTAAAGAAGTAAGACCACATCATCCATCCCTCTAGTTCTATAAATGAGAGGTCTTTATCATGAAAGCAATATGGTTCTTCTCACATAAAACTAAAATTAATTAATGATCATTGTGCCTTAAAGAAAGAGGAAAAGACCAAGTGAAAATGGCAAAGGATGTGACCTTAAGGGGATTTTTGGATTCTCTTCTTAAGTTCCTCCTTGGGACCTATGACTCCTCATGGAACATATCATCACTCCTATTGCCGATCAATAAATAGGAAGCATGTCTTTACATGGTGTGCTTCTTGAAAAAAAAAAGAAATAGAAGAAAAGAAAAGAAAAAGAGAAAAAAATAATGGAAATTCAAAGCACATCCCTTAGACATAATAATGGGCTACAAGCACTAGTTATGGGGCTGGAAAGACATGTTACCCATGCCTGAAGGTACTCCTCTAACTAAGGTCCCTCCTTACTTCCTTCTTTTCTTTTCTTCTCTTTTTGAAGTGATGTTTGTTCTCTATGATTGTTATGGACACATGATGGTAGGCAAGAAGGGGCACATCAATGCAAGACCACTATTAATGGTATGGACTTCATCTAAAACTTGGACAAATAGGTACAATGGTCATCTTAATCACAATTAACATAAGAACTTATTGTAGAAATGGTTAGGTACCTCATGTTCTAATCTCTGCAATCCCTTCTCATTCCATTATTCACCTCACTGTTGCATGAAATTATGAGTCTAATGGTTTTGTACAATATAGTGCAAGATCATAACCAAGAAAATTGTGTGTTGTTTGGAATAAAGGAATGATCTACATTTGACTTCTAAGATGCCCACCAACATGTATAGAAGTGGTTACACAGTGGCATTATGATAGGATCCTACTTTGGGGAGGATCCACTTGCATAGCTTTTGTTGATCATGGCTATGAACCAAACCTCATATCTTCAAGAGCATCATAGATAGCGTTTCTAAATTTATGCATGATTTTGCAACCAACTTCTTATCAATTTTGAGTTATCTTTAATGATTTTATATTGAAATTTCCTCTAAATTCAAAATTTCTTGGCCATCTTGTGAACTAGACCTTTGGCTTTAATTATTCAAAAACTTGTGAGTTTTTGGAGTTAAGCTCAGTTATAGTTGTGGGGGAGTAGGGTTAATGATGTAATTTTCAAAATTTTTCTAACACCCCATTTTTGAACATTATGGTAACTAATAGTAAAAACAATCAAAATAACATGAACAACTTGATGACTTTAGTTACCTTAGAGACTTGGAGAGCATTATTATGAAATCACCTTGAGTCTAAATGCTAAATTTTTTTTGAATTTTGAGCTAACCAAGGATTTGAAAAGGGTTAATTATTAAAGAAAATTTATCAAAACTAATGTTGATCCTTTGGTGATTGCAAGTGATGCTAAAAGAAAAGCCTAAGGTTAAAGGTCTTTTGCAAGGCAAGGAAAAGAGGTCAAAAGAAGGATAGATGAGGAGATACCCCTAGGCAAATAAGTAGCATATACAATAATTAAAGCTCCAACATCATATGTTTACTAAACCCATGTGACAATGAGGAGAAATTTCAATCCATTATTCAAGAATGTTTTGCATAAAAGAGAAGCATCAACATAATAATCAAGGTTGGAAAGTCTGCCACTATAGCAATAACAAGGAGATTCATCATCAGCAAATCTTTGAAGACTTCTACAATTTTGCAAACTTTGATGTCTATTTAGTCTCTCTTTATCATTTTGTAATACATCCACTTGAACAAAATTGTCTAATGTGGTACTACAATTTTATAATGATAGCCAATCTAGTCTTGGTCACCACATAATTTTTGTAATGAAACTTCATCCATTTATATATAACTCGAGGACAAGTTTTTAGTTAATCGTGGGGGTATGATGAGACCTGGTATGTTAGGAAACTTCATCGATGCATCCCCATTAATGAAGCCTCATTAAAGCGTTCCCATAAATGCATCTTAGATGCATCGATGCATATATGTCAATGAGGACACATTGATGCAACCTTGTCGATGCATCCCCATTGACACATTCTCATTGATGCATCTCCATCAATGTAACTAATATGTTAACACATCCTCATCAATGTATTTGCCTATAACTATGCAAGAACCTACCATATATTTAGCACCATTTGGTCAATATTGTAGCCAGACTCTTGTAATTTTATTTTGTAATCTTAGCAAATAGTCAGTGAATGCTTGTAGTGTGGATTTGAGTCAATTGTATGAAGTCTTATTCAAGTGGCATTATACTTGGACACATTCTATGAATAATAATAAGATCAAGATTGATTCATATTCATTGTAGCATTTTGACTTAGAATAGATTTAGTTTCAATGCAATTTATTTTCCATGTAATTGGTTAATATTTACATTTCCATGCACATTAATCAATCGATGGAATGAACACACTAGTTTCAAGCATAAACACATATTCCCTTAGTAATATTACCAATGTTATTGCTTAGTTCACCTAGCATTATAACACTTGGTAATCCCAGTAGTAGGTACATCAATTCAGGATGTGTACAGTAAGCTAGGAGTGGATACTCATCACCCTTAAGCTAGCTTAGAATTTATCCTTTTGCTATTAATTAGGTTAAACAATTAATTTCTATGTTATTTTTAAGGCCCCAACAACATCATAATCATATGCCTCACTTTGGACTAAACCATATATCATAAAGCTATCACTAGCCTAAGTGAGAAGACAATGACCTACAATCAATGCTTAACAATCTAGATACCACACTAGTTTCATCCATAACATTCAATCAGATTACACATCAATGTTTGTGATTCATATAGTTGGGCATAGGAGGTACTTGCTAATCATCATGTTGATAAGGATTAATTTCTATGCATTAGCTAGATGATATATTTGCATGGCACTAGATTAGTATGTGGCATGAACTATATAGGATCCTTCCCACAAAGTCTAAAACTTCATCCTTTAGGTAACATGGTTTGGGTTATAATACATAACACTATCTTCAAGCCTAATAGGAACTCATCTAATCTTGGTATAATATCTATGTTTAGAATATTTCTTATGAACTTCATTGCTTCTTTTAACTAATAATCGATTTTCATCCAATAAATTAAGGTTTATTAATCATTTTGACAAGGCTAGGTCTATCTCTAAGTCAAGCACGTAGGTGGTTATCAGGGTGTTTATCACTTCTCTTAAATTAACAAGGTAGGTAATTTATCATAAATTAGTTCATACAGTGAATATCCTATAGGAAGTTTTCAAGTAGATCGAGATGCCCATAGAGCATTGTTAATCTTAGTACTCTAATCCTTCCTATATCAACTAACGGTTCTAGTTAATATTTGTGTGATTTCTCTATTAGCTACTTTAGCTTAACCATTTTATTAGAGATGATAAGGTCTAGGGAGTTTGGGATTCATGCCAAGATGTTGCATTAACTTTTTAAATGTAGCTCTGGTAAAATAAATTCTATTATTTGATATTAACATTTTTGGTACTCCAAACCTATTCACTACATGTTATTAAAAAAATGTTGTAGCTATGCAATCTTTAACTGTAGCTACTTCTACCTACTTAGTGCAATCATCAACAATCATAATAATGTAGGAATTTCCATTTAAAATTGGTGTAATGAGTTTTATAAAATCAATTCCTAAAATATCGAATGGTTCTAATGGTTGTACTCATTATTGTGGTCCTTCATTTCTGGCAATTAGTCTTCCATCTGTTTGACATCTTTCATAAGATTGTATAAACTTATGTATGTCCTTGAATATGGTAGGCCAAAATTAGCCTACCATCATAAGTTTTAGTGCTATTCTTCTTCCTACATAATGTCCACCACATGGTCCTTCATGTGCATCTTGCAAGATTCTTTGCTAATTTTCCTATGGAACATACCATTGTATTAAACCATCTACACAAATCTTATAAAGATTTTATTTCATCTCTATATATTATTCTACCTTGTGAAGGAATGGTTCTTTTTATTTTTTTATCCCATTCAACCAGAAGTTCTTGTGTAGTTGGATAAGTCATATAATCGGTAATCCATGATTTTGCTGTTGAATCCACAACCATTAATGTCTTTATAAATGAGTTTTTATTGGGAAACTAGTTTGATAATGGTTCCTCGTTCTCTTGAGAATTCCATCTTAGTCTTAATAGGTGATTAACTACAATAGTTTTAGTTTCTTTCATGTTCATCATTGCTATGTCAAATTTCTATAGTATAATGAGCCATATTATCACTCTTAGATTAATTGTTGGTTTAATCATTAAGAATCAAATTGCATTGTGGTTGGTATGAACATAGATTGAATACCTAAGCACATAATGTTAGAAATTTTCAAGTGTGTATACCATGGCCATAAGCTTCTTCTCTATAGTAGTATAGTTAAGTTGTGCTCTAGTAATGCTTCTACCAGTGTAGTGTATGTATTACGATTACTTTTGATCATCAAACTAGGTCAACACTAATCCTAATGCATAGTTTGAAGCATCAAACTTGATGTGCAAAGGCCTAGATCAATCTGGAGCTCTAAGGATTGGTGTCTCAATTAGTTTTTGTTTTAGGCTCTCAAATACCCTTTCACATTATTCAAACCACTAGAATGATGCATCTTTCATTGTTAGTTTGACAAGTAGTTCTACTATCTTAGAAATTTTTTTAATAAATCTTCTATAATACCATGTATGACAAAGAAATAATCTAACATCCTTAACTATCTATGGTCTTTGGATAACATTTTGAATGACTTTGATTTTATCAAGATCTACGTCTATTTCTTGTGGAATACCTTGTGTCCTAGAACTATGCCATCTTGGACCATTAAAAGGCTCTTCTACTAATTAAGGTTTAGATTTATTTCAATGCATTATTTTAAAACTTAGTCTAGGCAATCCAAAGCTTGCTTGAAGTTAAGTCCATAATGGAGTAGGTTTACTTCCATCTTAAATTGACTTCAAATACTAAATCCAAATATTATGAAAAGATGATTTGTTTGCTAGAAAACAAGAAAACTATCTGATGAGTGGCGAGGTACCCCTACACTCAACCATACGAATACGAGTGTGCATGCGCGATCCGGTCGAACTCCGCAGACTAAATGTCTTAACACCACAAGAAACACTTGGGGTTAATCGTTCATTGTCTTCCCAGGCTTGCTTGTATGTGTCACGGTGTATGGTTAAGCAAGTCTGAGGTATATGATTTTTTTGGCACTTTTTGATTTATTTCCTAAGCTATGAGGATGAAGGGTTGAGAAACTAACTAACTCTAACTACAACACTAAGTCCTAGCGTCGGCATCCGTTCCCACTTGCCGTACACACCCTAAACTGTGCAACCGTGGCTACCAAATGCTAATCGTTACTGGGATCACCACACGTAACGCACGTGCTCGAAGCGGTTGTACTGAGGCACTTAACTAACCTATTTGTGATAAGCAGCCGATTCCTTGACTAGTCATACACATCCGTGGATGCTCGTAATCAAGTCGTACTTGTCTCACGTCTAGGAGGAAAGGGTTGAGAGAATCTATTCGCGATGAGTAGCCGATTCCTTGGCTAGCCGTACATGTTCGTCAACGCTCGTAATCAAGTCGTACTCATGCCGCGTTACTAGGAAAGTAGTAAATAACATTAATTAAACCTATCCATGCACTGCAAGGTTTATCCACAAAGCTCATCTTTATTGCCGTACACAACTTGCGTTCATGTACAAAGCTACTCGAATAAAGAACCGTTCACTTGGGCGACTCCTACTGCGGGCACATGGAAAATATTCTATCTCTGGGGTGAGCAATCCGCCAGAGCATCGCTACTTAGCCTATCTGATTGGAAATGAGGGGAGTGCCACCTCTTATTTATAGATATGGCGACGGACCGCGATATCGCAGGGATGGACGTGATATCGCGTACGCAATATCGCAGGGGATGCGATATCGCAGCGGACACGATATCGCGTATGCGATATCACGGCCTGTGCAATTCGCGTCTCATCACTATCTATGTTCAATTATTCAAATAGAAGATTACAATTTGATTTCCAAAATTCACAAAACTACAAAACCTCTCAAAACTCTTAAACAATGCTGCAAAGCATGAGGCTCTACAATCATACAATAATTATTTTTTAATGCAAGACATAGGTGATAAAGAATCTCTTTTATAACTTGGAACTCAGATCTCAACTCCCAAGTAAGACAAGAATACATAGGTCTACACAATTGACCTTGGAGCTACAACCTCTATGCACTCACTCAATGTACTCTTCCTACTCTTGTTCAAGTTCACACATGAACTTTTAACATATCCTCTTTTAATTCTCTATATAGTTATAAGCATGAATACCACAAAATTATTAAGGAAACAAGATAAGAAAAACCCTAGGAAACCTTCCTTCAGCTCCACTTGAAGGTCTTCCACTATTTTCCATCTTTTTCTGCCTTCTTCTATTTTTTCCTAAATTGGAACGATCAATTCTAGAAGTTTCCTAATCATACAGGTTGTCTTTGGCCTCCTTGGATTATCTTCTATAAAATTCTAGCTTTCATATGAGACGTCTGCTATTTTTGGGAGATCTCTCCTCCATGGGCAAGACATCTCCTTTAGCACAAGATGTCTTTCTTAAGATGTCTCCTCTATTGGGGAGACATCTTCCCTTATACATATTCATTTTGGATAAGATGTATTCTCCTAGACCAAGACACCTCCTATCAGGTCCAAGACATCTTCTGTGAAAACTCAACTCCTAGGCAAGACATCTTCTTATCCTCTAAGATGTCTCCACAAAGCCCAAAAGCTACAAAACACACATGTAGGGAATAACAAGGGGATTGGAAGAGATGTTCCTACACCACATAAGTAGAAAAATCATCTATAAATACCTCAACTTCATTACTAATCTATTTCTGGAATATATTAAGAACAAGTCTCTGGAATATTGCTAAAACATTGCACAAGCCAAATGGCATTTGCCTGTATATGAATGTTCCCCATGGACTAGTGAATGTTGTCTTTTCTTAATCTTCTAGTGCAATGCGTATTTGGTTGTATCTGCTGTATCATTCCAGAAAACTATAATACTGATGTCTTGCAATAGTATCCAAAACTTGGCAAAGAAAAATGATCTCTAAATGTTGTCATATTCAACAATAAAAAATCTATATAGATCCTCCACTTGCCATCCTTCTTTGGAATAATGACCAATGGACTAATCCATTTACTATCTACAATAGGATAGATGAACCCTGCATTTAGTAACTTTTCTAGTTCTTATTTGATAACTTCTTTAAGTTTTGGATTCAATCTTTGTCGAGGTTGGTAGCATGGCTTAACATCTAGATTGATGTAGATATAGTGTTGATAAATTCATGGATCAATGATAGTTATTTTATCATAAGACCATACAAATGTAGTTGGCCATTTGTTTGCCACTTTCAACAATCCTTTTTTCTATTCTTTATCAAGATTGACATTTATAATTACTACCTTTTTGTTATTTAGAAAAGCATATTCAAGTGCATTTGATAAGGCTTTTACTTCTAGTGGTTTTGGTTCATACTTTTCTAGTATCTTTAATTTTTCCCATTCAACATCCTCATCTTGTTAAAACTTAGTATAGGAAGGTTGCTTTCGTATCTATTTCATTTTGTCAATTTCTTCTATGTAAGCACTTGTAATTTTTTAAACTAGTTTTATGCATATGTTTGATTCTAATTCTGCTTCATTGGTCAACCATCAAGTGCCTTCTTGTTCTGTGGTTATTACATATAAACATTATTGTACACACATTCTTTTAACACATCATTTACATGTTGAGCTAGCATATTGTCTTGTTCAAACTTTCTGGACACACTTGCACCTATTATCACTATATGCGATACATGGAACTCTATGTCTTTGAACAGTTCTAACTTCATCTTTCTTGGAGATTTTCAAGGATAAGTTACCAACTTCTAGCTTAGCATCCATGGTGCTAAGCCATGTCCTTGCCATAATTATAGGAAATTCTCCCTTTTTTCTTTTTCATATAAATAACAAGAAAATTAGCAGGGTAATACTAGCCACTTATGGTAGTTATCACATCTTCCACTTGTCCAAGTAAAATAGCAATAGATTGATTCGCTAGATCTAATTGGATATTGCATTTCCTTAATAGAGTTAAATTCTAGGCCTTGTACATGTCTTGAAAGATGAAATTCACTCCTGATCTAGAATCTAATAGAGATTTACTTAATTTATATCTTGCTATTTGGAGATATATTAAAGGACTTCCTAAATTTGTTCATTTCTTGGAAAGTGCTCTTATCTTTATCTAATGCATTACAGCTTATGTGAGCATAACAGTTGTTAAGTCATTTCTAGTTAGTATTGGAAGCATGGTACTATCTTGAGGATTTAATGTGGAAGGAATAGCGTCAAATAAGGTTCATGTCCTTTAAACATTTTTTGGACTTGTCCTAAAGAAGGGATATTTCCTTGATCTTAGTTCACTTGTACTGGTTAGGTTCTCTTATGTATTCACTACCTTGATAGCACTTTGCTACTATGGTTATGTTGGTAGTTCTTCTTACATTATAGGTAGTGGTATTGGTGGCAAAGAATTAAGAGCTTGATAAGATGAACATATTGCTAGTTGAGACATGTAAGGTTGTGACTCCATGCATGGATTTGTAGGCTTGTTGTATTCGGCTGGATAGTAGGAAGAAGAAGCCTAAACATGGCTACTTTCTAAGAATATAGGACATTGGATGTAGTATCAATAAGGATCCATTTGTGATTATGTATAATGTTGCCTTGCCAGTTGCATCCCCCATAACTATGGTTATTGCTACTATTGTTGGTATTACTCTTGCAATTAAGGATGTTGACCTTTTGGTATGTCAAAACCTTAGAAAATAGAGAATGTAGAAAATGTGTTTGTATGGTATTATGTTGTAAGGATAAGGAAGAACATGCTAAGAGCACAATTATGATTTTCAAAGTGACAAGATGAGATTGAGACAATGAGTGTTGAATTACCAAAATGAGAGCTAAGTTATCAAGATGAAAGCTAGGATGACAAAATAAGAGCTAGGATGACAAAATGAGAGATGGGATGATAGAACAAGAGCTGGAATACCAATATGAGATGATACAAAATCTTAATTAGAAAACAACATCTACAAGCCAAAAAATGTATTCTAAGATCCGCCAAGATGTCCTAAATATCATAGGAATGTCCCAAAGTTGAAAGTACAATAGTAGGCTAGATGTCCCAAATTGACAACAAATGTCCTAATTACTTTTGGGACATCCCAAGTGAGACATCCCAATTTTTGGTGAAATGTTCCAGCTGAATGAAGGTAATTTTTAGGAATATGTTCAAGCTCAAATGGGACATCCCAGCTAGCTATTTCCTAGTTGTTGCATGAGTTCTGAGAAGTTTTTGGAAAGCAAAAGACTAAAAAACAAAGTGAAATTCTTGGGAAACATACAAGCACTATTCATTGATCAATTCCATTATTGTATATGAAGAGAATTATCTTCATTTCTCAATTTCCCATCATTTATGAATTGTTGTATGTGTGCCTAACTACAAGGAATTTGTAAAGTTAGTTACACTTTCTCCTTGATTCTTTTTCTATCTTTATAACCCTATGGGGTTGATGTGCTTCTTATGAGAAGGCATCTTGTAAGCTTGTTAGGACTTTGTAGGGTTGAGTGTGTTTCCATTATGAAAACACTCCAAGTAGAGGTTACATCTTTGTAAGGGTTGTGGGAGCCTTGAAATCATATTTTTGAGCTTGTTGAAACCTTGCAGGCTTAAGTGTGTTTACAGCGACAAAATACTCTGAGTGGAGCTCAAATATTATAAAGGTTGTGGTTTCCTTTAAACCACTTTTTGAAGAAACAAAGTCCAAAGGTATGCAGTGTTTTTACCCTTCAAGTGTGGATGTATCCAAGATGGGGAACCATGTAAATTTGTATGCAATTTTGGTTTTCTTAGTTGTTTAAAGTGGGGAACTTATTCATTCCCCTTCTAAGTTCTCAGTCCTTAGAGGATAAGCCCCACTTAGATAA
This sequence comes from Gnetum montanum, assembly GCA_015680685.1. Taxonomy (NCBI): domain Eukaryota; kingdom Viridiplantae; phylum Streptophyta; class Gnetopsida; order Gnetales; family Gnetaceae; genus Gnetum; species Gnetum montanum. Next base: position 33,108 of record MNCI01005578.1, on the reverse strand, counting down.
TATGGTTACTAATAGGATTGCCTATAATTATGTTTTCAATAAGGTAATTATCTAGGCATTTGTTTTGTTTTTTTTTTGACAAATTTTAGAATAAGTACATGTTTCCTAGACTCTTGCAAGTGGACCATAATAGAACAACATCCATTAGGATGTTCATATTAACGTACTTTAGCACCTGTATCATCTTCAAAACTTGAGCTATAACTTCCTGTACTGCAACAACTTTTCCTTTGCTTTTATAATTATCATGTTCATTATTATTTTTCTTTTTCCAATTCTTATTTCTATTGAATACTTTTTCAATTTTCTTCTCAATTATCTTTTGTGTTGTAGTAAATTTTTCATCCATAGAATCCCACATTTTCTCTACCTTTGTTGTAATGTCACTTACTTATTTCTAAATATGTAAAGTCTTTTGCTGGATCACATCTCCTAATGTTTCTTCTTCTTATATTTTACATATTCTCACATCTCTTTTTCTGATAGTTGGATCTCTATTATACTCTTCAACTGATTCTCTTTTGTGTAGATATTCTTCTTCTTTTGCTACTTGGTCTAGTAATCTTTAAATTTTATAAGTTATCATTTTTTATAACCTTCCTTAGGAATTTACTCTAATGGTCTCTCCTATTTTGTTCCTTAATCCATCAATGATGTGTCATAGTTGTTCCCTTTAAGAAAATTCATGGTCTAGGCATCTATGTAATAGTGAATAATATCTACCCATTGCTACATCAAGGAATTCATGTGTGCCTTGTTTCTATCCTTTGATTTATTTTCTTAAATTTGACACTCTGGAATAGGTCTGATATTTGTCATTGAAGAGATTTAGCTTGGTACTCCATCTTGTTGACCTTTTGGTATGTCAAAACCTTAAGGAAAATGGAGAACAAATGATGTTTATGTGGTTGTTGTGTTTATAGGAGCAAGAGCAAAGGACTCAAGGACTCATAGGCAAAGTCAAGATCACAAGAACTCAAGGGAGCATGGACGAATACAAAGAATTCAAGCAAATTGTGTCTATTTGTGTTGATTTTTATTGAGGATGATTCTTAAATGTTTTGGCATATTTCAGAGTGCTTTACTCATTTTGATGAGTTTATGAGGTTATAGGATCTATGGGTACTTGGTTGGAGGCATCTGAAGGCTCTCGACATCAAAACGAGTAGTTTTATTTTTGTGGCCTATAGAAAAGACATCTCCCCTAAAGAGTAGATGTATTTTAAAAATAGTAGATGTCTTGCCATAATTGAAGAAGACTTAGAAAATATGTCTCTCCAATGAGAAAGATGTATTCATGAAGACGTCTCCACAAAGGCATCTTTCCTATGAAAAATACATCTCTCTCGACTGAAGGTTTGATGTAGAAAGACATCTCAGTCTCAAAGAAGACATTTCTAGTGTAAGCGGCCAAAGTATGCTATACCTCAAAGTACAAGGATCAACAAAATTAGTTGCATCCTTTCCTTATAATTTGTGTTTCTCTTTTGTTGCCCTGTGGAGTTGATGTCCTTTTTGCGAGAAGGCATCATCCTTGAGCTTGTTGGGATCTAGCAGGATTGAGTGTTGGTGTAGCACCACAACACTCGGAAGTGGAGCTCAAGTTGTAAAGGTTATGGGATCCTTGAAATCACATTCTAAGCTTGTTGGGGCCTTGTGAGATTGAGTGGATTCGTGGTGTTAAATCACTCTAGAGTGGAGCTTAGATCTTGTACAAGATGTGGCACCCTTCAAACCACATTTTGAGAGAAACAAAATCTAGAGGTGTGCTAGCAAACTACCCTCCTAGTGTGGACTACCCAAGTGGGGGAACCATGTTAACTTTGTCTCAAATAATTTTTAATTTAGGGAACTTATTCATCCTCCGCGTGCCCTCGCCCCCCCCCCCCCCCCCCCCCCCCCCCCCCCCCCTTTTCTAAGTTAAATGATCCTCACATCTTCAAATTGATTTTAGTTCTAAAGATCTATACCAACTCTTTGCTTTCTTTATGAGGGTTCTAAAAAAAACTTTAATCTCTACCAATCATTCTTTATGTTTTGTAGGACATAGACATTGTGGAAGGCTTAAAGACGATGTCGTGGATCTACATGATACCCTCTTTTAAACTTTGGAATATTGTTCATGTTAAGTCACCTAATGTGAGTATCCCTTAGATGTCTAGTAAGTATGTACACTACTTCCCTAATATTAATCATGGTGTGAGTGGCCAGTAGGAGTTCTTCATAATCTTTGGGCTTATAAGCTCTATTGTAGTGATGGCTCCTTTGATGGTTATAATGTTCTCTTCTTTCATGTCTAATTTTTCTTTCGCTCTCTTCTTCATCATCTTCCACTTTCTCTAGATGTCTTCTTCTATTGACATGTCTTTCATGATCCCTTCTCCTTTCCTTGTCATGATCCCTTGATCTTCATTCTCTCCTGGAAAAGTCTATTAATGAGTGTAATGAAGAGAATGGGGGGAGGGGGTTGAATAATGATGTCAACTCATTCTCCTCCTATGACTTCTAAATTCATCTCTTCTAGATCTATCAAAGGTCTTAGGCCTTAAATTCCTGTTAAGTCCAGAGTCTACCTCATCTCTTATAGAAATTTTTGTAAGAACTAAACATAAATTTTTCCTTACAAGATCTTCAATGCATAATACTAGTGTTTGAGAACTAGATCTATGAGTTTGATGAGACTTTTCATTTGTATATAGCTCATCATCTTTCTTAGTAAAGATGATTATCTGTGATGCTTTATTTCCTTTCTCTTATACATGTCTTACTACCATAATAATATTCCTTCTTACTTGAGCCTCTATTGGTTGATATGGCCTAGTCATGTTTTTGATAACTTGGTGCCCTTCTTGTGCATGGCCAAGAATTGATTTGAGGAGGGTTGCTTGGAGCATGGATGGTATTGAACATTTTGGTGGTAAGACAATGTTATCTTGTAAGTCTCTCCATTTGAACTGTTCATCTTGGTAGAAAATGAATGTGAAATTAGGATAATGAGGATTAGTATGATCATATGAGATACTTGTTTGCATCAGTACACTCTAATCTTCTTCATTATAGTCTTTGTCATTACTTTTGTTAAAATCAATAGTAGGTGGAGATTTCACTTTAGATATAGAAGTCATTTTAGGTTGGTTGATACTTAAATATGTATATATTTTGAAAATTTATTCTAAGTAATAACCTTGGTGATACTTGATGCAACAAACTATGTAAGATCAACTAACTAGCAAACATTGACACATCCCCATAAATGGTGCCATGGTAGAGGATTCCAACACTCAACCATACAAGTCACAAGTACTCACGTGCAACTAGATCATAATTCATTAATGGATAATGTAAGTATACTAGTAACTTGATAAAAAGTTTGTGATTGTTGTCTTTCCACTTATAGTTAGCAAGGTGTGAAACACATGGTTTAACTCTTAGTAAGGTATATGATTAAATGATGTTGTTGGCTCTTAAGCATGCTAAGTGTAAACATAGTGAAGATGAATATAAATGCCATCTCTAAGTGCAGTGATAACATAAAACTATTTTAGCCTATTGATAATAAGTATTTGTTTCTAGTTTTTTGTACACGTCTTGGGCTGATGTAATTGTTACTAGGATTACCAAGTAACTTTACTACTAAGTGAATCAAGCAAAGTCACTACTATGTTACTAAATGATTACACTTTACACTTGAAACTAGTCATACTCATTCCATCTTACTGATGAATATTGGAATATTAAGTGACTTAGGAAATATGAATGACATAGTAAAAGTAAAGAACATGGAAAAGTAAATCTATTTTATGTGATATGCTGTAATGATGAAGAATAATCTCGATCTTTATTGTTGTTTATAAATTATGTTTAGGAACAATCCACTTGAATAAAGATGTTATACAATTGTTAATCACCACACCATAGGTATTCACAACTAATTCTAATTTTAAGAAAACAAATTGGAAGAATTTTTCTAAGTGTTGACCATAAACTTGTTTTTGACATAATGATAGGCTCATGTTTTTAGGCATAACCATGGCCTATTACATCATATCTATGACATCATATATTAGGTTATAATATTGCATCTATGATATTGTAGTCCTTAATAGAAAGGTGTTTCATTAGCAAAATGCCAACTTTTGTAGGAGAGGAAAATCCAATAGAAAATGATGGCATAAATTATCCAACAAATTGTTTATCCCAGTTGACCTTATGTTGAGATTCTTTATCATCAATGCTATGTCATTTCTTAATATAAGGTTTAATCTTTGAGTTAATAGTATTTTTGTTAGATGAGAAAAAATTTTCCTTATTGGCTTTTTGTTGGATTGATTACTTCATTTAGAGAAAGTATGCACAAAAGCTTTTATTTTCTTTGATTTCTTCACACCAACTTCATTTTTTGTACTTTCAACTTCATATTATTTTTTCCTATCCTCAACTTTAACATGTTTTTTCTTATCCTTAGCGTCTTTTGCCTTAGGCAAAAAAGGACAAGCATTAAAGAAATATCCTTCACAATGATAAAAGTTATAAGAATTAAGAAGATTATAATACATGATTGGTTGAATATAAGTCTTCTTGCTTGCTTGTAATACTATTCATTTTTATGATTAAGAAGATTAATTTCAACAAAAATACAGATATAAGAATCAAGTAGTGTGGTAATAAATTTTATGTGCTTAATGAGATTAAGAAGACTAACAATCTCTTACTTAGAAAATCAACGAACTAGCTTGATAAAATTTATGGAACTTTAGAATATTCTTTAGATTCAACATTAAAATTTGGAGTCCACTTATGAATGATCAACATTGCATGCTCATGTATAAATGATCCTATATCTAGGGAGTGCTACATCATTGAAGCATTGCCTAGCTTAACAAGCAAAATAATAATAATAATACTTGGCATGAATGATTTGAATGTCATGTTTTTGCATCACATTGCTTAACTGTGAAGCAAAACTTCCCAAAAAAAGAAAAAAGAAAAAAAGAAACACATATCATGATGTAAGGTAAGCTAGTAGTGATTTATATACATCATTAGGGAGAACAAAATCAAGTGCCTTAATTGCATCAATATTAATATAAAAAGGTGTTTTAAATTTTTTCTCACCAACTTGTAAATCTGTATTCTTAGAATTAAAAAAAGTTTCCACATCAATAGAACAAGTAGAAAATTTAGCATCTATTGAAGAAATTGGAAGTAATCTAAAATGATTAACTATCAAACCAGAATCAACGAAAGAAAAGATTAAAAAGATTAACTACTAAAAAAACATATCTCTCACACAAACATCAAATCTACTAAATAAAAAAAGCAAACAAGCACATACACAACCTTGTAGACCACATCAGTGGGAGGGGAGACGATGCACCTACAAGGGAAGGTGCCTCACCCCCAGATCCCTCATGATCTGGTACAAGGTGTGGCCTGGCACTGTACCAAAACTATCCAGTCTTANTCACCCCCAGATCCCTCATGATCTGGTACAAGGTGTGGCCTGACACTGTACCAAAACTATCCAGTCTTAGCTGCCTACATATCTACGACCGTTGTAGAATCAAGGCCATGTAGTTCTCCACGGAGAAGAGGAGAATAAAGAGGACTTAGAAAAGAGTTGAAACCCGAAGGTGTCCTATTGCTAGCTTGCTACCACTAAGCGGGATGGGTTTTCTAACATTTGAGATCTAAAAAAGATTAAAATGAAGGTTACCCAGGGCCGCCCAAGGTTGCTAACCCCACCACAACGAGGATAAATCGCGGAGGAGGAAATTGACGTGAGACTTGATGGGAAACCATCACACTATTGCACTCACCGGAGCACCAAGCATGCAGAGCAAATAAACTTCAATGCGCAGGTTTTTTTCTTTTTTCTAGAAAGAAACCATCCAATCCTTCTTCAGAGTAAAAATTAAAAAAACAGACCATCCAGTCTGTTTCATGATTGCGTCTAAAAATGTAACCAGTATTTATGCCTGATGCTGCGGCTGACAACTTTGTGGCCATAAATATAGTGCCGAGGCACATCAACCATTCGGCGCTGAATCACGTGTAGCGCCTGTCCCAAACAAAATTACTGAAGGTTGATGTTGATGGGGATGGAGCTTGAAATTGGTAAACCTACACGTACTCTGTACATAAAAGACATTCATTGATTTTCGACTCTCTCTCATGTTGGACCGGTCGTGTTTTTTTTACCTCTGGAGTCTGACAACGAAAACAATCACAGGAAGCCGAGTAGATTCTTGGTTGACAACTTGAATTGAAATCAATGGACGCAGCTGCAGATGTTGATGGGCGATTGATGAAATTAGTTGGGAACGCGATTGCAGTTTTACATGAATGCACCACCTACTACGCAAGAAAGCACTTTCAATGATATACCGTCCATGCATGATGATTGACCACCGTTCATTGTAAATTTTATCGTCTGTGGCGGAGGTGTGTTATAGAGTTGCCAATTCAAGATTATCGCTTCCTTACGTCCTTCCTTTCCTACTGTGACATGCTACGCATGTTGCTGCTAATTCATCCATGTTTCTGGCAGCGTTGAAGCAGGTAGTCTGATAAACTTAGACCCTGTTTGTCATGCATAGAGATGATTTTGGCACCTTACATTGTTCACAGAGAGAGAGTGTGTTGCTGAAGTAGCAAAAATGGTTGGGCCAGAAAGACCGCTGTTTGTGTTGTTCGGATCTTCGATAGTTCAGTTCAGTTTCGCAAAAGGTGGATGGGGGGCTACTCTTGCTGATCTGTATGCGCGAAAGGTAAAACCCGCCTTCTCTCCCCGAGTCTGCTCAGCTGTTTTCGTTTTCGTTGGAGAAGCCTTTGCTTTTGATTGCCGTTGATTTACCAAATTTCATCTGGGAATTTGAAGTTAGTTCTCAGAATTGGATGTTTAATTAATTACTCAGTACTTCTTAACACGAAGTGTTGGAGATTTTAGAAATATCCTTTCCTACCTTCTTAGAAATCCAGCAGTTTTCCAATACAATGTTGGCAATTTCCACCTCATTCCATGTTAGAGATGGAAACAGATTATGATGTATAAATTGAATTATAAATTGAATTGAGAGGCTAATGTGAAAGCGCCTCATCACAGGCCTTATTTAGGGTGGGGAAATCTCATTTTGGGTATTTAGTATTTTCTCTGTTATTTTTCATGGCTGTTTTTCATTGTATTCCATTTTAAATTTTAAAATTTAAAATAAGTGTTGAAAGAGAGAGTATATCGTTGGAGGTTTGTCTGATGCAGAATAAGCCTGAAAGATCTCTGTTCCTGTTCCTGTTCTATACAGCTGGATGTAACGGGTTTCTGGGTTTAGTATGGTCGTTGTTCTAAAGTAGATTCTACTCAGAATAAATTGATCATTGTATAGATTGTGAGGTTGTACATCACCTTTTTTTTAATGAAGAAAAAAAACTGTTATAAAAAGCTTGGACGTAATGTGATTTCATGGCAAAAACAAGATGCACAATAGAAGGTTGAAATCACTTATTTGTTATTGGGATTTGTTGGCGAATTTGGAAGACTTGTTAATGCTGCCTAAGGTCAAGTGACAGCAGATTTGCTTATCTTATCCATATCATCATCATCATCTTAGTCTTGTCCCAACAAAATGGGGTCAGCTACATGAGTTCTCTATGAAGAGATAGATCTTTATTTATTTGCAGTTCTTCAAATTATCTTCAATTGTTTTTTCCCATGTTTTCTTTAATCTTGCTTTCAGTGGCTTTCCTAGAATGAGAGTGCCATGGCAAGTCCTTGCTCAATTTCCACAACAACTGCTGTGCATGCCATCTAGGGGATGCCCTTGCATTTGCAAGATTTGAAAAAAATAAAAAAAAAGCTCATCCATGAGATATGGTAAGGTTTTAAGCGGTTGCCAACCTGATGTTAACCCTCCTTTTGTAACCAGGCATTGGTGTTATCTTATCTGTTACTTTGAATTTATTTATCATGGTATATTATAGTTATTATAGTTGTGAATATTTTGCCTATACAAGTATGTTTTGCCACACTGCATCTTTACTGTTTGGATGCACTATGGAATGTTACAGGGCTGTTTGTTATTTAGAGAGGCATTTTGAAACTGAAAATGTTTTTAATTATGTCCTAGGCTTGTGTATCTATTGGATCAGTTCAGTTTCAACAGTTTTTTTACTTAATGCCTGTATATATCAATGACCTTTTGGGATTGAACATGTGACTTATAAGATGCAAGCCACATGCTTAAGCTGACACATCACATCCATTTTAAAGCTGGGATTTTGATTAGATGACAATTAATTACTTAGGTAACTTGTAGAAATATAATGAACAGTTTTATCTTATATGGCAAGTTTATATCATGTTATATAGGCAGATATTTTATTAAGAGGATACACTGGATGGAATTCTAGGCGGGCTGTGGAAGTGCTAGATAAAGTGTTTCCAAAGGTACAGATATTAACGTTTTTGATCCGTCTGTTGTTAAATTTTCTCCTTTTTTAAAGGTCAAGGTAAGTTATATTATATTCTATGATAGATAAATAATGGTACAAGTTGAAATGGATGACTTGGAGGAAATACATTAGTGCATGTAAAATTCCGTGAATAGAGAAAAAATAATACAGAAAGCCATACGTTGTAAATTTTCCACGTTAATATGTTATTTGAGTGTTTCACAAACAGAACACCAAAATTGATTTCAAAAAACAGAGTTTATAATGGCTTTTAAAGTTTCTGATTCTGGGGTTCTTTCTAATTCTTGTAAGTTCTTAGCCAAGATCTTATTCTTTCTTTATGTTTTGCTTTTTTTTTAATAAGTATTTTAAGTCAGTTGCAACTCTAATCGGTTAACACAATGTCAGTGAACATATTTACTGTTCATGGTACATCTTGAGATAAGTGTTTCAAAAAACAAGGCGGTAATTGTGGAGAATGTATCTACTGATTTATGGTTGTAATCCTTGAGAGCATAACATGTATAGGCAAGGTGTGTCAACCTAGAAATCCCATTTTGCAGAATTTAGTCAAGGTATATCAAGCCTTTTCTTTTGGGTTTGTTTTTATTATAAATTTTTTAAAAGGTGTAAAATATTGGATATATTGTATTGTAAATTTTTATTGGATATATATTGTAAATTTTTATTGATACCAAAAAAGGGTACATTAGACCTTATAACCAAAGCTGGATGAAACTAATTCCAAACTTATAACAAAAAATTAGTGAAAAATGCAGAATCAAACAAACCTCAATCTATGACAATTATGTCAAACTACAAGGCTAGACTCATAGTATTTAGTTTATGCCAGAGTTTATCATTATCATCATCATTCTAGCCTTGTTCCAAACATGGGGTTGGCTACATGAGTTATCTTTCGATATTCACATCTATTGAGAACTAGATCCTTACCTATATTCAATTTCTTTCTTTATATCATCTTAATTTTTTTCATGTCTTTTTTGATATTCTTTTTGGCAGTTGTCTTGGACTTGTGATGTGGTCACCTTTTTTTGATAGGCTCATATTTGATCTTCTTTGGATGCGACCAAACCATTTAAGATGATATTTTTGTAACTTATTTAAAATAGAAGCTACTTCAAGCCTTCTTTTAATGTTTGTATTGTGTAATTTATCTTTTCTTGTAATATGAACATCCATCTCAAGATTTGCATTTCTGCCACACTAAGTTATTGTTTATGCCTCTTTTACAAATCAACTTTTAGCGCCATATAAGATAGTAGTTTTGATTATTGTCTTGTAAAATTTTCCTGTTGCTTTTATTGAGATTTTTTATTGTATAAAATACCACTAGTCTATCTCTATGTTGATGAACCTACTTCCATCTTATTTGTTACATCCTTATCAATTTCACCATATGATTGAAGCATTGATCCTAGATAGTGAGAGATTATTTTGCTTTGAATTACTACTTTTGTTCTATCATTGGTTATTCTTTTATCGAAATTGTATTTCATGTATTTTGCCTTACTTCTACTAATTTTTAAGCCTTTTGATCAGCCTTGTTTTGCAGCTGGTGCTGTGGTTCTATCACCAAGGTTGGCAGCCTCCTACGACAAAGCATGTTGCCACTTTTCTATTTTAGAAGCAATATTTGCTCAGGATGTAACCCAAATTTGAAACTAAACCCTTCAAACTTGCATACACATTTGGAAACAAGAAAGAAACAACTCTTTATTTTTGCCGAAAAATGAAAGAGAAACACAAAATGCTAGAAGCAAATGCCTAGGATAGAGAAGTACTCAAGATCCAATACAACACACTCACACACAAAATGGTTATGGAGCCTTACAACAATGGGTGTTCAAATGGAGATCAACATCATTCTCTCCTCACTTCTCTGCCTCCTTTCCAAATGGATGCCCAAGAGGTTCATTTATACTTTTTCCTCATGACCTTGCCTCAACTTGACATTCAAAATTAAAATTCTAAGGCTATTGAAATTTGTACAATAACATCCCATGGTTGGACAAGATGTCTTTTGGGAAGATGAGATGTCCCACTTGAGAGCAACTAGTTCACAGAGGAGACATCTTGTAGGTTGTGTAGATGTCTTGGGTCCAAAGGAGACATCTTGCAAGTGGTGTAGATGTCTTCTCAAAGTTACGTGCTTTTATAGGAGACATCTAGCTTGTAAGGTAGATGTCTACGGTCTCGACAAGACGTCTTGTCTAGGGAGGAGACGTCTATTTTGGTAGGGCCAAAAATAAAGATGATCATTTTGAGGTTTGGAACATCCAAACACCTTCAAACAAGTTCCCATTGACCCTAGAACCCCTTGAACTCATCAAAATAGCCTCAAGACACCCCCAAACATGTGAAAACACTCAAAATCATAGAGAGATAGTACAAACAAACATGAAACACTTATAAAATACAAGAAGCACACAAAACATTCCATTAAGGATGACACATGGTCTGGGTGATGTCCTGATCATCTCTCACACCTTTAAAATTGAAACTTGTTTTCAAGTTGGCTGTACACTTGGGATAACATTAAGCCCCCACAAAGCCAAGTCTTTCTCATGAACCCAAATTGGATTTTCAAGTCCCTGATCATTCCAATGGAACAAGTACTCATTCATCATTTGGCTCCTTGTGCTTCTAGCTTCCTCGACTTGCAGCACAACTAGTTTCCTTGATGGTTGGGATGACAATTGATCTTCAAGTACATCTTTAGGATCTGAAGGCTAACCTTCAAGTCAGATGTAAGCACTTTGCCATGGAAATGACTCAAATATGAAGCATTGAACACACAAGAAAATGGAAAATGATTAAGAAGATCAAGCTTATAAGCATTGTCATTCACTTTGGCTCTGATCTGAAATGGACTAATCTTTTTGGACTTGAGCTTGGAGAAGTTTACATTCTTCAACCTCTCCTTGCTCAAGTGGAGCCATATGTAATCACCAACATTGAATATCACCTTCTTTTTTCTCAAGTTCTTGGTAGCAACAACTTCTTTCGCCTTGCCTTCAAGTTTTGTCTTCACTTGCTTATGCAAGTCTTACATGCTTTTTACAAAATTTGAACTAACATGGGCACAATCATTAAATTTCCTCAAATCATTTGCCATTGTAGGAGCATAACCATAGTTTGCCAAATGGTAGAATGACAAAAACTATTATAACTAAACTCATCATGTGACAAAAGATTTTCCAATCTATTGGGATGATTTTGAGCAATGATTTATTTACAACTTCAGTTTAGCCATTGGTTTGTGGTTGATAGGCACTAGAAAATGACAATTTTGTAGCCTACAATTTCCACAATGACCTCCAAAAATGGCTTGTAGATTTAACATCTCTATCACTTACAATATTCAATGGGAGACTATGTAATCTTACAACATTTTGGAAATACAAATGAGCAACATGAGATGCCTCATTGTTTATCCTACAAGGAATAAAATGGGTCATTTTAATGAATCTATCAATAACAACAAAAATAGAATCATGATCAACTTGTGTCCTGGAAATCCCACAAATAAAATCCATAGAGACACTTTCCCATAGAGAATTAGGAATTGGCAAAGGCAAATAATGTCCAGAAATACCTTTACCTCCCTTGAATATTTGGCAAAAAACAGTCTTTAACAAATTTATTTATATCATGTTTATACTTGGCCAATAGTAGCACTTTCCCATAAGTTCATAGGTCTTTGTCTTACCCATGTGTCCAGCCATATTACAATTATGCTTTTCATCCAAAATTCTTGACTTAAAATCACACTTCGGCACACATGCCTTACCATTCTTGAAGAGGATGCCTTGCTGTAGATCATAGTCTCTACACCTATCCACTTTATCAAGCAATGGAGCATTGATGTCTTTCCAAACCTTTCTAAAATCAACATCATGAGAGTACAAAGAAGTCAAGGCCTCAAGTCCTTCTAATTGACTCCTTACCTGATTCCTGGTCTGCAATTGTGACATCTATTACTACTTCTATGAGTGTTTCATCTATGACATTTGAACAGGTTGTGTCTACCCTTTAGGATTCAGAAGGAAGAGTAGATGAGTCTTCTAGATCTGGAAATGTTCATGTAGCAGAGGAAAGAGGTAGACGTAGGAGACGTTTCCCAAGTAGGGGGAGAAGCATGGATAGAGGATTATCACATGGCAGAACTCAAACTCAAGAGTGCTGGTACTGCAAGAAGAAAAGTCATTTGAAGAAGGATTGCTTTGCATGGAAAGCACAAAAAAATAAAGGAAAGGAGAAGATGTCAGAAGAAGGAACATCAAAGGTACATGTAGCTGATGAAAACGTTAGTTTTTTGATT
>MNCI01005578.1:0-11915 GCA_015680685.1 Gnetum montanum | reverse complement strand
CCAACACAGACCAAACCACCAATGGGGAGAGACAGACATCCTTGACTTGAGGCTGGCCACCCCCGGCCAGACCCAACACAGACCCCAAATAGCAATTTACCAAAAAAAAGTAGGGGGAGGGGGTAAACACTGATTCCCAACCCCCACATCAAGACACGTTAGACACGTACAACGAAACAAGGCCAGATCGGCTAATAGGAAGCAATGAGAGCAACACCCCACTCATAGGAGGGAAACGCGAATCGGGCCGATGAGACCCTAGAGATACTATGGGTGCCTAGGCAGCCCATGACATGTGTAGTGTGGTTGTTTGAGAGTGTGGAGGATATCCAACGTATTGTGATGCAACTTAGAGTCCACAAAACTGGCTGCCTACTAGATCGCCTACATGGTAGCCTCACGACAACTTTGCTCCACGATTGAACCCCCATCGTTCGGGTGTAAACGTGTGGACATACGGCAGATGTGTTGCCTGAGAGCCCCCCACGAGCACTCACAATTTATGCCTAGCACAAAATATGGGCATTTCCCATCTCGAAGCCCCGGTTGCATGTTTTGCGCTTGCACCAAATCCAGCTGCCTCTGTCTTTGCCTTTCTTCTTCTTGCTCCTGAGCTTTTCGTGCACGCTACGTCCTCTCACGTTCTCTGTGAGCGGCCTCCTCTTGCAACAACTCCTCACAAACCTAGGCATGGAGCTTGTCAACCATTTGGGCCTAGGCCCCCTCCGCCATCAAAGTTTGTTGCTGAAGCAGCTCCTGCTCTCGCTCCTGGAAGCGGCCCTCCAGGTTGGCCTGTGCCTGAATGAGGGTTTCTTCCCATCTAGCCTCCCAAGCCCGTCTCTCTTCGGCCCGAGCCATGGTTGCCACTTCCTCCACCACACAGTTGAGCTCCTCTGCCAATAGCACATCACGTCCATACTCCTCTAGTGGAAATGTGTCTGCCACAACCATAGGGCTTGAAACGGCTTGCCACTGAAGGCCAGCCTGCTTCCTCGTGTACACCACTGCAGGTGTTAAACCAACCGCTGACCAAGAGGACCCAGAAGAACCAGATGGACCTACCCTCGTCTAGGAAGACCCAAAAGGCCTAGATGGTCCCACCACCAACTGTGCCCTTGCTACCCCTCGCCAAAGGGCCAAAATAAGCCCAAAATGATGCCCCCTCTTTTGTTGTCACAAGATAGCCAGAAAAAAGCGGGGTAGGTTAACCCTAGTTCCCAATTTCAAGCATTTTAGGAATGCGAAGTGTGTGCTCTGAAGCTTGAACGCATTGCTAGACTGGACAAAGAATTGGTCAACTAGCTCAGTAGCTTGACCACAAATCAGCAGCAGAGCAGACTTGGGCACCTCTTGACTTTGTGTGCATGGCACCAACCCAGTAAAGAACATGTCACCGTCCTGCAACCCTCGGGTAGTGGGCAAAATAATTTTGCCCTCTGCATGGGCCCTAGATACCTGGTGATCACCGTCTCTATCAAGGTAATTTCAACACCTTGGAAATTCGTCTGGTCATCCCGCCAGTTGGTGAAAAAGGCATCATCAGGGAGGGTCAGGTCACCCACCAACTGTGGGAGGACCAAATCCCACCCACAGTGCTCCAACATCCCCCAGAGCTCGGTTTCAGCCCAAAATGTCATGCAGTTAGGCTTGTAAGTCAGCGTTATCCCCATTGCTATCATGATTTCCACCCATGCTCTTTTAGCCTGTGAAACCACTTGCATAGGGGGGAGGGGGGCAAGCATTGTTGGTGAAAGACTTTATGATTTCGGGCTTTCCAAGCCTCTCATAAAAGTAATGTGGCCTTGGAGTTTCCCGAGAGGTAGAGAGGGAAGCCATCCCATCGCGTGCCATGTGGTGTGCATGTAAGGGCATTGAAAAGCAATGCATGATGGTTTCGGGCCCACCCTCGTAGAGAGGGTAGGTGACATTGATATTGAGGCTATGCCTCCTTAAATACACATGAACAAGCAGGGCATTGCTCTCAAGGAGCCACAAGAAAATTTTAATTTTTTTGGGTAGTTGCCCTTGCTAGACCTACTTCCATTCTAGCACCAACAAGTAGACAGAAGATAAAAGTTGGTGTAGCTCAAAATCCAACTACCCTTGCAGTTGTATGCACTACACATGGACACAAAGTGTTTGCCATGGTCTCAAATCATGTGCCCTCATCTGCCACCTGATGTACTTGCCATTCATTATTTGCATCCGTTGGGCTGTGTCCGCACCCTAGCGGGTGAAACATAAAAGCAGGTGCTGTTATCCAAGTGTCATTTCATCCTCGAACTTGGAGACGCCTAGGCCCCTGGTGGCCTGAGGGCATGCAATTTGATCCCACCCAACTAAGTGTGGTTTGCATCCCCCTCTATTGCCTGACCACACGAAATTACGAATGTGCCAATTGATGGCTTGGATCNGGGGGGGGGGTGGGTTGGTGACAGCACCCACAAAGCATGCCATTGCCATGAGCACCCCCAATGGCAGCCCTAGTTGTCCTTGTTGGGTAAGAAATTGGTTTGCCCAGTGTTCTACCTGACTTTTGATTTTTGCCAGGATTGTCCCCCAAGCTGCACAACGTCTCCAAGCAAAGAGTGGAATGCCCAGATAGGACTCTTGAGCTGTCCTAGAAGGGAAAGCCAGAATTTGCGTGACCCAACCCTTAACCTATGCGTCCACATTAAGGAAGTGTGCAAATGACTTCTCACAGTTTATCACCAAGCCCAGCTCATCCGCCATCCACGTAAACGCTTTGTTAATACATCGTGCCTGTGGGACCCCAACCCGATTGACTAGCATCGTGTCATTGGCGTAGTGTTCAACCAGACAGTCCACCCCAGCAATCCTCAGGTCCCCCACCCTCGTGGCCTTGCAATAGTACTTCAATAGGTCTATAGGGATGATAAAAAGCAAAGGTGAAAGAGGGTCCCCTTGTCACAATCCCCTTCTAGGGGATGAGAGGCCCCACAACCGTGCCGACAATTGTAGGTGAACACATAATTGGATGAATTCTGGATCACATCCTTTCTGCATCATAATGGTGGTAAGTGCCTCCTAACTGACCATATCGTATGCCTTTGCGATGTCTAACTTGAGGCACAGTCTAGGAAATTTCGAGCGATGCAAGGAGTGAAGGAGCTCTTGCATGAGGAGCACTTGTCTTGCAAGGTTTTCCCTTGAATGAAACCCGTTTGGTGATCCTCGACAAGCTTGGGCATGATGGGGACCATCCTCCACACGAGCATCTTGGAGAAAATGCAAACCAACATGTTACATACCCCTATGGGTCGGAAATGAGCCAGAGAAGAGGCTTTAGCACGTTTGGGAATGCAGACAATTTGGGAGCAATTAATCTCTAGATGGATTTGCTGCTTGGTTAGCATCAGATTAAAAGCATTGAGAATATTGGGCTCCACAATATTGAAAAATTCCTTGAAGAATTTGAGGCTCCAACCATCAGGCCTAGGTGCCTCCTGGCATAGACCCAATGGTCTCTTTCAACTCTTGCCAGGTAAACGGGTTAAACAATTGAGTGTTGTCGTCTTCCTCCAACACCTGCAGAACCCACATCGACATCGGCATTGTAGGCCATTTGGCCCAGATCGCCCTCCAATACGTTGCAAACTCTCGGGCAACGTCCTTTGGATCATTGACTAGGATCCTCGCGTCGATCATCAACACTTGTCATTTGCTCCACCCATAAGACTTGGCCGTAGCAAAAAAGAATTTGGTTTGTTTGTCCCCCTCCCTAAGCCACATGATCTGTGATAATTGTTTCCAATAGATTTCCTCTTCTAAATCAAGCGCTTGCAACTGCATCAGAATGTTCTGCTCCTCGTCATGTAGGTTCTCCCCTATCTCTTGTTGATGCTACACCTAGGCTAGTATGGATTTAAGGTTTGTATGGCTTGTCCGAAATGAAAACTTTTCCTCTACAGGCATGGACCTGATAGCCCATTTTAGGTGTAGGAGCCCCTCCCGAAGAAAGTTCCTAGGGTCCCCTTGGCCTGGGCGGTAGTCTGCTCAGCTGTCTTCGAGCAATGGGTGTAACCAGGGCCTGAGCAACCAAGTTGCCTCAAAATGAAACGATCAAGGAGCCCGTCTCCTTGGAGGTCCAAGACAACAAATGAGTGATCGATGATCCAAGGCGACTCGCTCTTGTCCTATGACCCATGCATCCAGTCGTAACAGGAGCTCCGAGCTGATCCAAACCTGATCAATTCTAGAGAGGATGTGATCAACTCCTTTTCGCCTATTGCTCCACATGAATTGACAATTCTCAATCTCTAGGTCAACCAACGAGTAAGACGATAAGAAGTTTTGAAACTCCTAGGCCCCAAGGAGGCAAGAGCAACCTGCACTTGACTTTTCCCAAGAGTGGAGCCACTGGTTGAAATCCCCGACAATGAGCCATGCCCAGAGATCTGGCACCAACGCTACCACCTGATTCAACTCCAACAATTGTAGCTCCCAAGCTTGGGCCCCATAGAAATTAGTCAACCATAGGCCTAGGGAGGGAATGTGGATAGTCAGGCTCCATTGCGATGAGTCAACCAACAGAATTTCAAAACATGTTAGGATGGCCAAGCCTCTCGCCTGCCCCATGCAAGGCCTCAAGTGCACTTTCCATCCCTTCCATTGCAGGTGGAAGGCCTTCGCCACCTGCAGTTTGGTTTCATGCAGGCACACAATGTCACAATCCTCAGTGCGAACAATCTGTCAGAGGGTATTTCTTTTATAGGGTGTACCTTGTCCTCTACAATTCCACAAAAACAACTTCTTCCATGATTGGTCGAGCATCGTTGGTAGACCTCCTGAAGGGTCTACTGTAGCCCCAAATCAATACTCTACTTTGTTTGCTTGTCTCGTGTCAGAGTCTCAGAGGGGCGGCCAGGCTGACCCCCTGTCGATGACACCAGAATGCACCTAGAGTCCTCCAATTGTGGGTAGGCCTCCTTGGGTTTTGTGGCTTTGAGCTTCCCCCGACCACATTAACCCAGTTGCCAAGCAGCGGAAGCTTGATCCTTGGCACAATTGATGTAACCAAGGGTAGGGAAACAAGAGATGAGCAATGCGCCTCCTCCTGTCGTGGCGGGGAGGCCTGAGGGGGAGGAGGCGGTGCCAATGTTTGTCCCTTACACCCTGCGATCACCCAACCCCTGCTTGCACTTGGCCCATGTGCCTCAGCTTGCGCCAACCGCACCCCCACAGTCCAAACCCTATAGTCAAGCTCATAGTGGTTGTTCTTCCCATAGGGGGAGCATCCCCCCCAGGGCAGCATCGCTTTCTCCACCGGCAACTTGGTCTTGAGATTTTCAAACTCTACTTGAAGTGTTCTTTGTCATTAGGGAGCTCGAGTGCAACTTCCCTAACTAAGTTCCTTAGGGACAAGGCCCGCCACACGCAGAAACGGGCAAAATCCATCCATTCCATCAACTGTGTCACCTTGTTGAAGGTGATGAACTCCTTGAAAAACCCCACAATACGTCGTAGGAAGTCAAGGCTCCACATTTTCTATGGGATCCTAGAAGCGTGCACCCAAACTAGCACACAAACGAACAAGTCCAGCTCTCTATGTGCCCTCAACCACTAGTGCGTCAGAGCGAGCCCTCTAGCACCGTAGAACCACGGTCCGCCCTAAAGGACCATATTGCAATCTTCCCCTTGTTGAAATATGAATAGAAGCGGGTCCTCCAACAAGCTTCGTATGTAAACCGCACCGACCCCCCACACCTCCTTCATCCACCACTGGATGAGGTCCATTCAGGGGGGCTTTAGAGGACATGAAGCACCCTATCAGACTATGTTCCACAGTCCGCATCCCCTCCATCGGCGATCCACTGACATGGAGGCACATGATGCCGTCTAAGCAGGATCATTCCTTAATGTTCCCATTTGCCACCCCAAACCCCTCTGTAACATATCCCTCTAGGTCGGGGCCCTTGGGGCTAGCCACCTGCGTATTGGGCCACATGGATGCCCCCCTAGTGCCATCTCCATTTGTACCTTGCCCATTCCCTCCATTCACACCCTGCCCATTCCCTCCACTCACACCTTGCCCATTCCCTCCCATCTTTGTCACTCTGCTTCACCAAAGATTAATGTGGTTCGGGGGAGCTCAAAGCTACAAAAACCCAAGGAGGCATTCCCACAATCGGAGGCCTCCGGGTGCATTTGAGTGTCACTGACGAGGGGTCGACTTGGCTGCCCCTTTGAGACTTTGATGCAAGATAAGCAAACAAGGTGGAGTATTGACTTGGAGCTACAGTAGACCCTGCGGGAGGTCTACCAGTGACACTCGACCAGTCATGCATGAAGTTGCTTTCATGGAATTGTAGGGGATAGGGTATGCCCTATAAAAGAAATGCCTTGCAATAGGTTGTTTGCATTGAGGATTGTGACATTGTGTGCTTGCATGAAACCAAATTGCAGATGGCGGAGGTGTTCCACCTACAATGGAAGGGATGGAAAGTGCACCTGAGGCCTTGCGTGGGGCGGGCAGGAGGCCTAGCCATCCTGGCATGTTTTGAAATTCTATTGGTTGACTCATTGCAATGGGGCTTGATTGTCTGCATTCCCTCCCTGTGCCTATGGTTTTCTATGGGGCCCAAGCTTGGGAGCTGTGGTTGTTGGAGTTGGAGCAGGTGGCGGTGCTAGTGCCGGATCTTTGGACATGGCTCATTGTCGGGGATTTCAACTAGCAGCTCCACTCTTGGGAAAAGTCAAGTGTAGGCTGCTCTTGCCCCCTTGGGGCCCAGGAGTTTCAAAACTTTTATCATCTTACTCGCTAAGTGGGCTTCCAGGTCGTCCTACACCCGAACAAGGGTTTCCTCCCATTTGGCCTCCCAAGCCCATCTCTCTTAGCCTAAGCTGTGGTCATTGCTTCCTCCGCCACACGGTTGAGCTCCTTTGCTAGCAACACATCGTACCTAGACTCCTCTAGCAGAAATGCATTTGCCACAACCATAGGGCTTGAAACGGCGGACTCTTGAAGGCTAGCCCACTTTCGCATGTACACCATTGTAGGCATTAAACCAACCCTCAACCAAGAGGACCCAGAAGAACTAGATGGACCCACCCTCGACTGGGAAGACCTTGGTGAAAGACTTTATAATTCCAGGCTTTCCAAGCCTCCCATAAAAGTAACTTGGCCTTGGAGTTTCTTGAGAGTAGTAGAGAGGGAAGCCATCTCGTCACACACCACATGGCATGCATGTAAGGTCACTAAAAAGCAAGTGCATGATGGTTTTGGGCCCACCCTTGCAAAGAGGGCAGGTGACATCAATATCGAGGCTATGCCTCCTTAAATTCGCCCGAACAGGCAGAGCATTGCTCTCAAGGAGCCACAGGAAAACTTTAATTTTTTCGGGCAATCGCCCTTGCTAGACTTGCTTCCATCCTAGCACCAGTGGGTAGATAGAAGATAAAAGATGACACGGCTCAAAATCCAACCACCCTCACAGCTGCATGTGTTGCACATTGGTGCGAAGTGTTTGTCATGGTGTCGAATCATGTGCCTTCATTTGCCACTTGACATACTTGCCATTCATTATCTGCATCCACCGGGCTGTCTCCGCACCCTGGCGGGTGAAACATAAAAGTAGGCGTTGCTGTCCAAGTGTCATTTTGTCCTTGAACTTGGAGATGCCTAGGCCCACTATAGCTTGAGGGCGTGCGATCCAATCCCACCCAGCTAAGTGCAACAAGCATGCATGTTATCATTAAATAAGTCTCCTCTAAATCCTTTTAGAAGGAACCTAGTCTCTTAGCTTTGTGTCATCTCCCTTTTCAGTCTAAATGATACACAAGAGTATAGTTAGAGAATGATGAATCTCTGTGGATGGAATCATTTAGTAGTAATTCTTTATTATCCATCATCATTAGCATTTTTGCCATCATTTTGAATATTATCATTTATAATATGCCAACTGTGTTATAGTTAGCCTAGTGATATGTTGGTTTGCCAACCAACAAGCTGCAGGTTTGAGTATTTTCTGAGGTTACATGCTATATAGATATTTGTTAAGATTTAAGTTACAAGCTCAAAGACCGTTGCTTGTCATTAAAAATGTTATTGTTAAATTTAGAGATTAATTCTAGTCATTGATAAGTTAGTAAACAAGTTCCTAAAGTGTCTTGGCAACGATGCCCATGGTAAGTATGTATTTGACACCCAGGGTTATAGCGCTGTGGGTGCCAATCATATTGCATATGATAAAAACTTAACAATTTTTTTGGTGAGAGATTAGCAAGCAAACAATGAGGTGTTAGCCTAGTGGTACAGGTCTATGCCTCATAACCCCAGGTCACATGTTCGATTGTACTAGGTAGCATTGAGTTATAAACCTCTATAAATCTTGAGGTGTACCTATGTTTCAATTATTTTGGGCTCCAACACCTCAAACAAATTAGCAAGCAAACTTTCCCGTGTAATTGGAATTAGGTTAAGATGATGATAATGATGATTCATGAGCAAACAGCCCAAATCCCAGCCTGATGCAACGATGAAATGATGCAGGTATCCAAGGCTTCACTTTGATACTTACAACATGGATATTTTGGAAAGAAAAATAAACTAAGTGCAAAGCCCTTATCCTCCAAAGTGTCTGCCCTTGTATTAGTTTAAATGCTCAATCATTATCCTTATCATCATCGTTATTGCCTTTGTCCAATCAACTTTGGATCGCCTGCTGTGGCAGGCAATTGGCTTCTTGATGATATTTATAATCCACGGTACCTGACACTAACTTAAATGCATGTTTTATATGTGCCTTAAGGTGGCACATGTGGGCTTGAACCTTGAACTTTATGCATTTTGATTGAATGTTCAAACTGTTAAAGGATCACCCACAGATGAAGGGCTTAATAACATAGATTAATTGCTTAGAATCACTTCCTTGTCTGAGCACATGTAAATGGATAATAAATTAAATTAACATACAAGCCTTGTTATATGACCTGTGTTATGCAGGGATGCATCCCCTTAAACTTTTGATGTTCAAGACATCCTCAGGATGTGGATGCATCCCAAGCATGTCGGGATGCAGCAGGGACGTTCCCAATCCCGGGGATGCTTTGATGTCCCTGAATCTGAAGTAGACACCATATGCAAGCGATGCATGCACAATACTATTCCAGTTTTCAGAAATCTGGGATGTTGGGATTTCTAAGAACAAAATATATGACGCCGACAACAATTTGGTAGTTATGTAAACAACAAAAATACATTAGTGACCTAGCAATCTGTTTACAGTGGGGCAGGTTGTGATGGAGAATTTCCTTCAGCATCATACATCGCCATAGGTTCTTGCAAGATGCAGCCTAATATCATGCTTATTTGGACATGGCACATTTGTCTGCGATTCATCAACACAGAAAAATGTTGGAATAGAAAATGTAATGGAAAACATAGAATGGAATGAACCCTAGAATTGAATGAGGGTGTAGTGGTTAGGTCAGCAATTTACTTGCTGAAATAAGGCTGTTGCTTGTCATTTTTGTTAGGATATTGTCAGGACATGGTACATTTGTCTGCGATTCACCAACATAGAAAAATGTTGGAATAGACAATGTAATGGAAAACATGGAATGGAATGAACCCTAGAGCTCAAAGAGTGGTAGTGGTTAGGTCAACAATTTACTATCTAAAGCGAGGCCATCGCTTGTTATCTTTGTTCAGATATCTGCTGGGATAGTCTAATTTCATGTTAATTTGAGTAAATGCAAACTTTATGTCATTTGAAAGCTTAATGTCCCTAATGTGTAGCCAGCACATTTCCAGAAAATCCTCATGTTCCTAAACATGTTTGGATACACATTCCTGCAGCCCAGTCTCCATTAGCAGGGTACGGCAGCTGACTCTTGCAACAACTGTCATTCATAATTTGGTCAAAAACAATTCCATTAACAAATTACAATTGAAAAATTAGACACTTGTACAAGTATTTTGTTAAACGACTAAGGGACAATGGCACTTAACTACAAGCAATGATGTTTTTCCATGTAAATTTATACATTAGAGCATATTGTTATTATTGGTACCACAAAGTGTGGTAGATGTAGACACCATTCAGTAGACTACCTGCTGATGCTTCCCAGAAAAATGCATAGGGTTGTGGGCCATGGTGCAGGAGACACCAGCAAATGCTACTGTCGGAATTTGCATACATGTGCGTGCAACGTAAGACTTCTTAATTGGCAGAAAACCTGTATTAGAAGGCATATACAAATGTATACAGCATAACCATTCTTAATGGAAAACCTGTATTAGAAGGCATATACAAATGTATACAGCATAACCATTCTTAATGGAAAACAAAATTTTCCAAGGAAATATTCATTGTAGCTGGACAACGTGGACAAAATTATGAGGGGAAAACATGAAGATCGATTAATGATAATGTATAAATAAAATGGCTGAAACTGAATTCTGTCCGGTAGATCCCAAGCATCTGCCCATGTGTGTAATAATCAGCGTCATGATTGTTACTTTATAGATTTCAGGTGTCTTTGGATGGTTTTCAGTTTTATGATTAGCATTTTTATGTCTTCCTGGTATGCATAGTGATATTACCGAAGAGGAGAATGAAAATCTTTATGAACCTTCTTTCTTTTGGGAATGAATGCGTATTCTATAGCAACCATTTCAAGATGCTTTCAAAATGGGACAAAGGGAGAAAAACCTTGGCATAGCATCCTACATTTCATCTATCGTTGTATTGGAGACACATGTTATCACAACTGGAGCAATTTCAAAGAAAAGTAGTTCTGATAAATGAGGACCTTACTAAGAATGAGTTACCAAAAAATTTCTAGAATGGCAGAATGAGAAAAATGCAGGTGAAAAAGGTATGTTTGCTTATTGCAATGCTAAAAACTTGCCTGTGATCAAAGAGAAATTATCAAAAAAGAAAAAAAAATATGGATTTTGGGTTGTGCTTTTATAAGCATGGATGGTGGAATTACAATTAAAATTGTATTAAACAGCATTTGTTCTTTGATCATTTTGATAGTGGAATAGCAGAAATGTGGGAAGATTAAGGTTCTGAATATTTCTGTGTTCCTGGCTTCAGCAGGATCTCTAATAAAAACCAAAAAATAAGTGGGAGAGGTAGGCCTTCTGAAGGCATTGTTTGCTTGGTCAGACATTGTTTCAAATAGTATCCAAGGTTAGGAAAAATTGATGAGCATAGATAGTTTATCTAGTCAAAATTGAACCATAACTGCCGGTTTGCCTATGTTATTTTACCTTTGGAGAAGCACCACTGTACTATCAGGCAGAGATGTTTAT
This sequence comes from Gnetum montanum, assembly GCA_015680685.1. Classification (NCBI taxonomy): domain Eukaryota; kingdom Viridiplantae; phylum Streptophyta; class Gnetopsida; order Gnetales; family Gnetaceae; genus Gnetum; species Gnetum montanum. The sequence continues at coordinate 631 of MNCI01005578.1, read as the reverse complement.
AAATTATCCATTTCAATTTTAGAAGCATATGTGGTAGAACTTTCTTCATGATGGTAAGGTGCTTATTTCTCAAGTCATAAGACTTGGGTTCAACCCTAGGCACAACTACTTGAAAGAGGTTAGTTTTTTGCTCATCCACCAACCCTCCCTTGACTACACCTTGACTAGATGAACATTGAGCCTGCAGGGAATGATCCTTGTTGTTTATGTAGTAGAGGTCTCTTTAAAAGGCATAATTTTCCAATGTGGATATTTTAATGCTAGAATATGTTTCCAACAAATAGAAATTATTCAATGGCAATACAGAAATGGTGCATTAGATGGTAAGGCTAGTAACTCTTGGAACATAACATTTGCCACCAACAATATGGAAAGGAAAAACAAAATCCCATGTGCTCATGTGCAATATGGAAAAGAAAAACAACAATAAAATCTGATGTACACTAAGCTTGAACACCATGTTGGATTAACATGGTTCCAAACTTCGAAATCTTCATTAAAAAATTTTCCAGCCTCTCATGTTTTCACATTGAGAAATGTAGTCTTGAACAAAGAACCATTTAACAATGATTTGGGACATGACAACTCTTTTAAAAACCCCTCAAAACAAACCCAAAAATAATCAACAAAA
>MNCI01005576.1:513688-531957 GCA_015680685.1 Gnetum montanum | reverse complement strand
CACTCATACCACATCTTCCACACATCATCTATTACCCTCAACGTATTTTCAACAATATTCTTTCCCTTATTACTCTCCCTTTGATTCAACGTTCCTATGAACCATCACATAGCCTTTTTCTCTCCCTTATCATCTAAGGTTCTTATTGATAAATTCCACACCATCAGAATTTTCGTGCCTTCAAAACTAGTTGAATTACCTTGGAACCCTTTAAGAACAATCCAAATGTCCTTAGTTTACATCATTTAAGTTCAGAAAAATATTAAAAATTTGGTACATTCTACAAAGTGCCCTAACTTCGATAGGCCATGATATCGCGTACGTGATATCGCGGCCGACGTGATATCGCGTCCGCGGTATCGCATCCCAAAAATATATATATATGAAACCCCCTACGCCTATCAACATCATTTGCAACTATTCATGCAGGGGAATTTTTTCAAATTTCTCTCTACGACTCGCAATTGCACATCCCTTGCTTTCATATCTGTAACTCGCTCACTGGTACTCCGATTTTCATTCCGTTTGAACCTACTTGAACCCAGAGTGTTCAGCTTAGTCATGGGGAAGGGGCACATGCCGAATAGTGCATAAATTTTTTGAAATTCGTCATCACCCGAAGGACATTATTAAGGGTAATTAGTTATAAAATTAATGATAAATGTGCCAAAAATAATTTCATCTCCTTAGTTATACCAGGAAACTAGATTTGGAAACCACCTAAGCAAAGAGGATTAAATATTATAATCTTTCGAGGACATTTTCTCCTAATAATTAACATTACATGAAGATAAAGCAAATTCATTAAGACAAGCAGTAAGGTATAACCTAACGTTGGTAACAACCTTACTAACGATTGACCCCGTGTGATTGCAGATGGTCCCAAAACACGGACAACAAGAAGGTCCTAATCAAGATGTGATCAAGCAACCTAGGAGAGGTGAAGGACAAGTTTCTACCGAACAACATGCAAAGAAGAAAGAACAATCATTTAGTATCCATCAAGAAGATCCTACCATCATACAATCAAAGCAGGTGGAAGATGGAGCTACTGTAGTGTCTGAACAGGGACGACATCTCACATTGCCCCAAGATTGTGTTTAGGCCATCCATGAAAAGTCCATATTAATTATAGTGATTGTGGAATTAAAATTTGGACCTTTTGCAGAATTTTCTCAGGAGGTTGTTAGGGATCACCTCAAAGGGTCCCCATTGTGGCCTACCCTCTCTGAAAGTGGTGCCTCGTACTTAGGGGAAACTCCCAATTTTGGCAAAACAAAGAAGAAGGCACCACGGTTAACATTTGTGGTGTGATTGTTGATTTCTCTGTTCAAGCGATTTTAGAAGTATTAAACCTTTCGAATACAGGGCCAAAGGTTGCTTAGTTGTCTACCTACTCAGACCCTAATGCATGACATGTTTGGTTAGACAGGGCGTACGACAAGGAAGATAAAACCTATGGGGAGTTGAAGACGGAAGAGAAGATTTATTTCAAAATAGGAACTTATCACATATTCCCCACAAAAGGTTTAAAAATAATTTCAACATATGTGGCAAGAGGATGTGCAGTGTTGATGGGAAAGGTTAATGCTAACCTGCCTCATCTATATTTTATGGAGATCCTAAGGCGGTTTGAAGAACAGAAGACAGGGAAGTTTGTGTTCCCCTTCCCTTGTCTTATCAGGAAGCTATGTAGTCATGCTAGCATCAGAGGATACACAAATGATGTCCTCTGAAATGCCCAAAATGGTTTGTATGCAGAACTGCTAAAGCCACCAGCTGCAAGGAAAATCACTGGTGAGACACTAGGGCTAAAACAAAAAAAAGAACAGACGACAGGGCCAACTATAACTCAACCTGCAAGACCCAGCCAACTTCAAAGCATGGGATCCAGTCAACAACAAGAAGTAAATCCTAGCACGGGCTAGCAAGTTCAACCACTGCCACCGCCGTAAGATTACAGATCATCGATGAGCCATCTCAGGGCCATAGTTGAGACGATTAGTTGGGGAAGTCATGATAACGCAAATATCTTCTGCGTCATTGACAATGTTGTACAACCTACGATTTCTATGGATCGCGCGAAGGGTAAAGTGTTCATTCAAATAAGAGGAGGGGAGAGCACTTGGTCACAACAGATTTTAGGGAACGCTGCGTCCTTTCAGGTGCAGTTGGAAACTGGTGAAGGGACCATGGTGGTGGTCATGCAGCACTAGGATGCAACGGGAGCCACAGAAGTGGTGGCAGACCACATTAAAGAATCATTCAATGTGCTTATTGTGCCATCGACAGATCTTACAGGAGCACAGGATGCTCAAACTTTGGCTGGTACCTCAATGACTCCTACGAAACATGAAGATGTACTTGACCAATTGCTGCAAACAGGATAGGTAATAACATCTTTGTTTGACATCCCACAGGATGTTACAGCAATACAATCAAACCTCATTCCCACCAAGGGGAAGCTGGTCATGACAGAGATGAGGGTCGAGCATGCTGAAGCAGAAGTGAAAAGATTGCAAGAAAGGCTCGTGACCTTGCAAGCAGCGCAACGGGATCCTTCTCAATTTATTCTCGTAGACCAGNTCTCAAGGAACATTTTCAACAGTTGCAAGAACAACTAATCAGGGTCAACCAGGACATGAACCGTTTAGCCAGGGAAAATCAAACCCTCTCAATGGAGAAGGTACACGCCATCCGTCAGAAGACGGCAATTGAAATAAGCACATGGCAGAATGAGGCTAAATGGCATGAGAAGCTAAATGAGCATTTCTGAGACCAGGTGGGAATGTATAAACAAATCATCAAAAAGGAGATCCATATGGCCAAGGCCCACATCAATGTTCTTAATGCTCAACACACTGACTGGCGGGCCATATTGGACACATACGCGTTTGCCCACTAGGCAAAAGTTAAGAGCCAAGACCTATAGATCCAGGACCTTACAAAGTACATGGAGTTGGCAAACTTGCAATATGCCAACCTTGCCATGTTAACAGCAGGGCACCCAAGAATAGAGCTCGAGCAACAGGTAGCCACCACCTACACCAAATATGAAACAGAATTTGCATAACACAAGAAAACATTGCAAAAATTGGAGGTTGCAAATTCTAAACTCAAGGTGGTTAAAGCAAGCTACCAAGGGAAAAAAGGTGTCGCAATAGACTTGGCTCGACAGCTCACAGATTTTCAAGATTATAGAGACGAAGCTAGAGCCTACGAGGAGGAATGGCAGGTGTTTGCAGCTTGGTACATCAAAGCAAATAAAATATTTCTGCAACTACCGTGCCCATGGGAGGTGCTGACTCCATCAAACATCAAAACATTAGCATGGACGGCACAGGATCCCCGAATTGAAGAGGAGAAACTCTAGGCCATACTTCAACACCATCAAATCCCAAGACCTGTAGCGCAAGACAAGGGAAAGGCACCCATGGAGGAGCCATCACCACCAGGAACTACATGAGTTCCACCCAATTTTGTAGTTATAGGATTTTCTTTTGCATTCCTTGTGTTGTGTGTCAATTTTGTTCTAATTCCACACTACGGCATGAATCCATTCTAGTCAGTTAATAATCTCATACCTATCCACTGTGTAATCAATGGAGCTTGTTCTCACCTTAACTCGAGGATGAGTTTTCATTCAGTCGTGGGGGTATGATGAGTCATGAATTGTTGGTTGCGATATCGCACCCACGATATCTCATATGCAATATCACATATGCCATATTGTGGCCTATCTCCTCATCTATAAATAAGAGGTAGGCAAATTTGGTTTAGAATAAAGAGAGAGTTTAGTATTAAGGTAGGGACTTTTTGTTAGTTTTTCCTCTCAACCCTTTCTCCCAGTGCATGCCCGCAATGTGATGATTGTAATTGTACGACATCCTTATTCAAGTGTGACGTACTTGGACACACACATGACTGGCAATAAAGATCAAGATTACTTCATCATTGCAGATCCACTTAGTTTAATTATTTAATTGTTATTGTTATTTATTGCTTTCTTAGTTAATATCTCTCTACCCTTATCTCCTAGTAATGCGGAATGAGTACAACTTAATCACAAGCATTTAAGTGTGACTACTTGGTAACTCAGTAGCGTACCTAGGCCATGCACTTGGTAATCCTAGTGGTAGTCATGCATGAGGTCCAAGATGTATACGGATGATTAAGGAACGAATGCTCATTGCACTTAGGCTAGTTTAGATTCTCTTTCACCCTCTCTCTCCTAGCTTAGTTGATATTATTTTCCATCATACCTAGGAGTAGCATTAGTGTAGGAACACAGCATACACCTCACTTTGGACTAAACCATATGTGACAAAGCTAATACTCATCCAAGTGGGAAGACAGTGTACTGCAATCTACGAGTAACTGTCTAAATACCACAACTAATCCATCTATGGAGTTCGATAGGATCTTGTGTGAAACGCTCGTATTCGTATGGTTGAGTGTAGGGGTACCTTGCCACTCATCACTACACATGCTTATGAAAGGAGGAATACTAATAAAAGTCCTAACGCAAATACATATTCTAATAAAAGTCCAAAGAAAGTGTGATTGACTTGAGGCTTTGTAATCAATCCCTAGTCACAAAGTATTGTATTCCATACATGATGAGCGATGAGTGTCCCCCACACCCAACCATAAAAATCACATTCATTCAAGCATATTTGATTGTAATCTATGGACTAGACTAGCAGAATATTTTATATTGTTTTAAGTGTGATTGTATGTCAAAGTTTTCCTAGTTATACTTGTGTTGTCCTTAGTGTGTATGGTTAAGTATAACTAAGGCATATGATCTTGATATTGTAGTGGTTGTATTAAAATATTAATATTTAATCTATTTAATCTAATTGTAGGAAAATAAGTCTAATCTGGCCTATACAATAAGCATCTATTCCCAACTTGTCGTACACATCTGAAGGTATGCTACTATTGCTCAATTACCAAGTCTTTCATTGGTGGGTGTACAAGTGGTAACGTTGCTAAGATTACCAAACATTAGTGTATTTATGATTGAAATTGGTCATACTCATTTCACGTGACTAACATGTCTTCAAAATGTAAATTATTATTCTATAAGCACAAATGAAATTAAACATTAAGCTAAGTGCATGAAAGTAAAAATTTCTTTAAATGTAAATTTTAATCCATAAATCAATCTTGATCTTATTACTATCATGAAAATGTGTCTTTGTACATGATCACTTGAATAAGACTTCGTATAATTAATTCACATTCACTCTACAGGCATTCACTAACTATTTTCTAAGTTACTAAATGAAATTGCAAAAATTTGGCTATGTTATTAACCAAAATGGTACATTTAATGAGGTAGACTTTACCTACCCCATATACAACACATCTATAATATCATATGAAAGCATATGATATCATAGCTACGATGTCATAACCCACTTATTAATTGTTCATCAATACCCAAATTCTTGTGGTGGAAGTGCGTGCAATGAAAGTGTTACAACTAAATATGAGAATAGCTCTTTAATAACTTTCCAAACTTAGTTTGCCTTGAGAATAAAAATGATAATTGAGATGATTAGAAGATGATTTCTGAAATTTTTTTGGTAAAGTCAAGATGTGGGAAAATGCATTCTTAAAGACAAATTTTTGAACAAGTTTTTAAGAGTACAAATTAGACCTCAAAGTAGATCTAAATTTTGCTATGTTAATCAAGGTTGATCTACCTTCACAACTATCCTCAAATGTTAGTAAAGGATGTGCTAACAAGGTTATTCTTAAAGACACTGCTAAAGAAATTTTCAACGCCTCTTATTAAAAGCCAGGAAAGTGAGCATATTGATTTCACTTTTTTAAATAGGATTATTGAACAACATTCTATAGATTCAATAATATATTTTATTTTTCTCTGAATGTTTGATTATAGACTAAGATCTTAATCCTTTCTTTAGCACATAAACTTCATGTTTTTCTAAAACCACTTTATATGCAAACTATTTCATGTAACATTGTAAAACTCACTAATAAATCAATAATTAATCAAATATCATTCATATTCTCTTTTATTTGCCGTTACACAATTTTTATAGCATGCAAACAGAATTTCTAATTTTTGTGTTACTTCTCTATAAGGCATATATGTTTCTTACGTTGTTGAACTTCCATGTCTTTCTTTAATTTTTAAAAAGCTGAAATCTAAAATAGTATATATTATTGGAATTATTATCAAAAATATCTTCAACACTTTCAATGATCATTAATGATGGTTTGTTAATAATTTGTTAAATAAATATTTTAAATAAGAAGAGTACACTTTCTTTGATTGCAACTAGAGTATAATGTATACAATTTATTATCTTCTACAAACTGCCTTATTTAAGGTTTTGACATTAGCAAAACTTATGCACCTCTTATATTAGGTAATGACAAATTTATTTTTTATGAGCTAAGATAGAGAAAAAAAGAGCTATTGACATTAAGGCCAAGCAAATTCATGAGGTAGAAATATTTTATATTTTGCATATCCTATGTAAATATGAAACATTCTTCTTTATAAATTAATGTAGCTAAAGCTAATCCAATATTTGACTCATTTTATATAAAATCAATTCAATGCTTTGACACTTCAATGAAAGGCACCTTTACTAGGAAGCTTAATCCTCTCTTTATCTTATTCTTATTCATGTTTTATAACAATTTTATTGTAATGTGATTTATCTCGTACTAATGCCTATATTATCTCTCTTCTATTGTTTCAAACATCAATTAAAAACATATAATCCTCCTATCACTTATGTTTTTTATAAGATCGTAGTTGTGTTATTTGCTCATGTCATACTTTTCTGATTTCATTTTAAATAAAATTTATTTTTATTTTAGCTCTAATTATTAAATTAAAATCAACTAGGGAAAATCATCATCATCATCATCTTGGTACCTTTATCCCATTTATGATAAATTGGCCATTAAAGTAGGCAAAGGATTTGACAATGATTCACTATGGCCTTGTGTCTCCAAACTTGTGACTTGCATACTTTAACCAGGTATGCAACACCTCACTAGCCTTGTAAACTATTAAGAAATACAGTACCATATATTTTTGGCTTTCATAAACATTTTTGTATAGGTATAATAGTAAAAAATATTAATAAAACTAAAGAAAAACAGAAACGATGTGTTATAAAGTTCTAATTAGACTATATGTCTTGGAATGAAGCTATATTGCAATTATTTCAAGTTCCAGAAAAAATAATTAACTTTGCTGATCCAAAAATAATAAGTATCCTTAATTTTGGGAGAAATATAAACCATCAGCTTATTATGTCAAGCTACCAGTTGATTATTTAAAGCTAGTTATATTTTCATTGGATCGTTGAGAAATATTTGAAAAATAACTGCATAACAGTAATATCATTCATGTTACAGGCCATGATGACATTAACTTGATTTCACGATAAAAAACCTTTATAATTTAAATGCAAAACATTAAGTTGTACCTCTCATTGTAAATTTTTATCCTTTACAAGGAAGGCACCCTCTTTTGAAAGATAATTTGATAAGCAACTCTCCTGGCACGCAAATGGCACTATCCTGTGACATCTTCTGAAACTGTTGGGTTCAAAAAACAGTCATTAGTTAAATAAATACATTTGAAAATAATTTTTATATATTGACAAATGGGACCAAAAGGAGTACGACCATTGTCCTTTGGATAAGATTTGCGTTGCAAATATTCATCTTCCCTCTCTAGAGTGGATGGCTATGCCCAGCATCACAGTTGTTCATAGTTTAAACCATAGGCATAACTCTGTGTCTCTTATCCTCTCTAAGCTAGAATTTTGCAAATTTTAATCCCACTGCTATTCATTTTTAAGTAGACTTTGCATATTCTGAACATTTATCTCTAGAAGCTATCATGCATGCATCCATTTCTCACTCTTCACATGCATTTCTCTTAGCTATCTCATCACTACTAATTTTACCAAACCTAAATAAGGCTTTCCACCATGGCATCTTGCATTTTCGAGCAGCAGCAATAGAACAACCCATTCTTGCACCAGCCTTCATTGAAAATAGCAATAAGAAGAAAATAAAAGGTTAAACAGTAGATATAATGGCTTCTTAATGAATTTAAAAAGAATTCAGGCAAAGTTGCAAAAACTCCAACTTCATTAATAATTATAATAATGAGATATCTCAGATTCCCTAGAAAAATTAACACAAGACAACAATATTGTGAGATTTATTTTGCATTTGTACAGCTGAATCCATTAGGACAAAATGGGATGGGATCTGCTTGTAGAGATGAACACCATGTCTTGTTTCAATGTCATACAAATGAATGACTTGTGAAGGTAATGCAAGACCTTTTGAGTTGCCAACACTAACCTTAAGGTCCTATGGCATCCACATGGATGTAATAAAATGCTTCAGTTATAAAAGGAAAAGTTCTTTAGCTCATATTATATATATATATATAATACTCTATAATAGATCTAGTTTTTTTTAATTAATAAAATATAAAATTCTATAGATTTCCAAACTAAGCATACTCTATCCCTATATTCCAAGTGAATCTTTAAGCTACTAATTTCTAGATTTCAAACAAGATTTGCCACTAGACTTTGTATATATTATTTGATGCATGAGAAACCATGGTGTCTTCCAAATAGGGAATATGCTAGGAGGTTATAGATGGATTTAAAGTCCAGCCATGCAGTGTTGATGAGGTAAAGAAGGTGCTAGGAATTGTTAGAAAGACCAGCCAATTAAGTCATTTTTCAACAAAGCCTTTAACCATTTAGCACATGAAAAAATTGATAGTATTTATTTTGTATACAATTTGTTTTTTTTTTTTCATTTTCAAGAATTTTTGAATCATACTAAATTTAAATCTGTTGCAATTGATTTCTCAAGGATTCAAGAGAGTAGCACGTACAGCACGTGCATTTCTCTCTCTAAGGGTTTATCAACATCAATGCAACTTCCTGGCTTTTATATTTGCCTGCATGAAGTGTATTAGTTATTAGATTCCCAACTTGTTTGACTTGAACTGCCATAGAGTGTAAACGAAAGTGGGGAAGAATATATTTGATGTCTGGTTGGGAAATCCTTTGGATGTGGTGTCAAAATGGAATAATAGGGTCATCTTGGGCATATTTAGCTTCATTCTGAGTCAACGTTAATTAGCTATCAAGTAATCCAAGTAAATCAAGGTAAGATGTGCAGCCCCGGAAAATTTCTTGCATATTCTAACTGCAGGATTCTAATTTCAACTAGATTAAAGAAATTCCAGTTTAGGAAAATAAAAAATGAACAGGTCACCAATCATGAACATGACCATCCATAACATTAGAAGCCAAATGATATGTTCCATCAAGAGGTAGGTTTTTCTTGTCCTAAATTTGCATTGTTCTTTTCACAACAGAGCATATAAAAATTTCTATAGCTCCTATCTTTTTGAAAACATTGCACAAATACAATGCCTCTTTAAGTCATCCTTCAACAAATAATTGTTACACATTCACAGGCCCACAAGGTTCCTCATGTATTGATTTTCTAATCACCAATATAGAGAGTCTGGCTTGCATTAAACATTTTGAAGTATGTGATGAGGTGATTGAGTCTAACTATTGACCATTGTATTTTAACATTTTGATAAATTTACAGCATGTTAGACAACAAAGAAAGCCAGCTTTTTGCAAGATAACAAAGTAAGTTAGGTCATATTTTTCAGAGGAAGTTCAAAAAAATTGGAATCCTGATGTAAAACTTGAAGAAATTTTAGTGGCAGCAGCACAACATGTGTCTAGAAAAGCATAAACACAGTCCCAGCCTTGGTTTGATTCTAAATGTGTGGCAACTAGATTTAATTTAAAAACACAAAAATCTCCAATAGCTATCAGGCTTTATAAGAATTTGATTTGGAATAAAAAAAGACAATTCATTAAAGAGAGACAAACTACTCTTCTCCACATAATTAAAAATGAACCAAGAAATTTCTAGAAGTTTCTTCATCAAAGGAAAAGTTTGAAATCAAAATTTCCCTTTTCTGAGATTCTACAATTTTATTAAAATTTATTTCAAGGCAAGGGTGAGCTGGTAGGATATTAGCAGAACAAAGACAACCTTTTCATCTCCTTTGAGGACACTATGCAAAGCATCAAAAGACTAGCCTCAGGTAAAGCAGCTAATGCAATAGGACTTTAGGGAGAAATGCTAACTTGGGGAGGATCTTTGGTATGATAGACCATTTGAAAAAACCTAAACCATGCTCTCCAAATTGGTTTAAATAAAGAATGGTGCACTAACAGAGCTAGTTTGCTCTTCAAAAAAGGAGATGGATTTGATTTAAATAACTATAGGTTGATTATAATCAATAATATTTTTGCTAAGGTTTTGGGAAATATCCTTGAGATGAAGACTGGGAAATAAACAAAAGAAAACAATTTGCGAGCAGTTTCCAAAGGTGGGTTTAAATGTCACCATTCTAATATTGATCACCTCATTACATTGAAATATCTTATTGGTTGTGCAAAAGGGCAAAATAAAAGAACTTTTGTTTACTTTGTGGATTTTTCTAAACCATATAATTTAGTTATTTGAAGCAAGTTGTGGAAGCGATTAAAAAACATAGGTACTCCTCCATCTTTGCTAGCTACTATTCAAAATATTTATCAAGAGGTATTTACACAGATTACAGATCACCACTCCTATAAAAATGTTTTATTGCATAGTGATATTAGGGTAAAACAAGGTTGTCCTCTTTCACTTACTCTTTTTGGTATTTTTATTGATAAACTCGAGGAGTGGGTGCAGAAAATTTTAGATAGATATTCTATTACAATTAATGACCACTTTGTCAACTTTTTGTTATATGCTAATGATGTAGCTCTCATCTCCAACTCTAAGAAAGGCCTACAACAAATGCTTACTGTTTTGAATGATTTTTTGCCAACATTTAGAAATGAAAGTTAATTTGCAAAAAACCAAAATTACGGTGTGTGGTACTAGGAATAATTATTACTCTTTCACTACTGGAAAGGAATATAACACCAACTTATAGATACCTTGGTCTAAATCTTTCTCATAATTATAGTTGGGAGATGCACATTAAACATAGGATTGCAAATGCATTGAGAGCCTTATTTAATTTAAAAAGAAAATGTCAAAAAGAAACTATCTTAGCCTAGGAAATAAAAAAATAGTTATTTTGTTATATTGTGCAACCAAATCTTTTGTATGGGCATGTAGTGTGGGGTCCTGGACTTGCTAGAAAATATTGGAAGAAAATAGAAGAAGTGCAAAAGCATTTTTTTGGTAAAAGAATTTTGGGTTAAAAGGCACGTAAAATATGATTTGTTGCTTCTTGAAACATATATGATGCATTTAGAAATAGAAACTCTTTGTCAATTTGCAGCATATGTTCATAGTTCTTCCTATAGCACAACAACTTCATTGCTACACAACAGAAAGGGTGGTTCTACAAGGAATGATTTGGCTCAAAAAATGGAACATCAATGTAGTTAATCAAGAACAGATCAACATCAAGGAACTACAAATTAATCATATGATTCAATACATAAAGTTGGTCAACTTGTTTTCTACCTTCTCTTCTGTGGTCTCTACCTCGATCGTGATCACGATTAGAACGTTCGCCCTTGCCATGTGTTTGTGTTCTTTTGTTGAACACTTTCTGTTCATGGGTATCAAAACCAGGGTTCTGAATAGTGGAGTGGAGGTTCTGATACACTACCTCTTGGTCATTGCCAAGAGGAGGAACATTGTTTTGTGGGGAACCTGTTGAAGCAGGTTCACCATCCTCGATTTCGCTTAAAACATGTGGAGAGTCATGGGGCCATTTACCCTTCAAGGATGTTTGGTATCTCTCCTGTCGCAAGTTCCTTTGACGTTGCACTTCTGTGGGATGATAGTCTCTTGTGTCATGAGAGCATGCAATGTATTCTGCATATAAAACTAGCATGCCTATTCATGTGAGAGCACCAAGGAGCATGTTGGGAATTGATCAGTCTAGAGGCAACACTATGTTACCCTCCAAGTCTCTCCAACGCAGTTGTTCATCTTGGTGGAGAATATAGGTGAAGTCAGGAACATACTCATCGAGATGAGTATATACCACATGAAACTATTGAGGAACTAGCAGATCTTGATTACGTGTATTATGCCATCAACTACCTCTTGTGTTAGTCCTAGGTGGTGAAGTGCTCTTATGCGAAGAAGAAGACATCTTGTCTTGTTTAGTGTGCGATGTACCGTTGTCTTATCTTCTTTTGATTAACCCTAAAGGTTCGTTCTAATGTTCCAACGATATGAATGATTTCCTCTATTCAGCGCACAAACAACTAAGTCCCCGGCAATGGCACCAATGATGAGTGGCGAGGTACCCCCTACACTCAGCCATACGAATACAAGTGTTTCACGCGTGATCTGGTCGAACTCCAAGGACTAAGTGCTTACACGCCTTAATGGAACACTCAGAGTTAATCAATCGTTGTCCTCCCAAACTTACTTGTATTGTCACTATTGTATGGTTAAGTAAGCTTGCGGTATGTGATTTTTATAGCTTTTTTGTCTTTTTATGTCTTTTGCTAATAAAGGAAAGGGAGAGAGAACTATGTGACTAACTTGCATTAACTATTCATTAACTAAGTTGTAAATGTTTTTAACATCAGTATCCATTCCCACTTGCCGTACACATCCTGAACTTGTGCAACATTGCTAGGATTACCAAACGCTAATCGTTACTGGGTTACCAAGCACTACACGTATGCTAGAAGTGGTTGTACTAAGTGTATTTAAATAAGGGAGGTGAAGGTTGAGAGAGATATTAATTGACTAGGAAAACATTAAACATTCAACAATAATTAATTACTAATTATGTTAATCTGTATGCTGCAAGGTTTATCATAAAGTTCATCTTCATTGTCGTACACAAAATTGTGCTCAGGTACAAATTGCTCGAATAAAGATCCGTTCACTGTATGACTCCTACTGCGAGCACACAGAAAACATTCTAACTTTGGAATAACAAAACTACAAGAATCTGGCTTAGGGTCTAAGTCCAACTCTTTGGAACAAAGGGCACCACCTCTTATTTATAGAAGATGAGGCAGGATGCGATATCACGTGGCAGATGCGATATCGCGTACGCGATATCGCAGCTCATCAAACATTATACTTAGAAACAAAAGAAAAGGAAGATCGATCTCCAAAAAACTTTTATACAAAGATATAGTAAAGTTTTCTTGCTCAACAAAATAATGAAATAGTAAGGCAATAATAATTAGATACAAATGTGGTACTTGTAAACTGTTTTACCATTATGCTTTCTCAAGCATGAACCTAGTTTGCATATGGTGTGTTGTTGAATAATATTAAGCAAATTAGCATAACTAGTGTGAAGATCCATACCTTCTAGTTGTTGAGAAGTAAATCCATATGGATGATGCAACATATTTATTTGTATAGCCTACATGAAAAAAAAAATGAAAAAACAAGTTAATGAAAAAAATAATTCTTGCATCTTCCTAGCAATATTGGCAAAAACAATTTTGCAAGTACATAAATAAATTCAAATAGGATAGTATTACTATGGCTAGTAGAGCTGCTTATAGTTACCTTGAGGTAAGGTAACCTCCTAGATAATTTCCTTTTGGTGAGTTTTGAATTTAAGGCATAAAACATAAACCCCTTAAGGTGTGAAAAAACTATATAGCATCCCGTAATATGCTCATATTGACATACATTAGATCCTTCATCATCTGAATTAGAGTTGGTAGCCTCTTCTATTGCTATTGCTTTTTCCTATGACTAGTAGTAGTGCTTTCTTGCATCTTTTTTTCTTCCTCCTATCATTGTCTCTAGCTCTACCTTACTCTGCCTTTTCCTTCATAGTTTTCAATAGTGTTTGAAAGTTTTCATCAATTGAGCCTCATAATTTATCAACCTTTGTTGAAATTTCAATTACTGACTTTTAGATTGGCAAGGTTTTTCCTTGAACCACCTCTTCTAATGATGCCTATTTTTCTGGTTCATAGACATGAATCTCCTTTTTATAGAGAAAGGAATCTCTAGTATATTCCTTAGCGCACTCTCTTTTTAATTCTCATTTCTTCTTTGTTACCTAATCAATCATCCTCTGAATTCAATGGACTCTTATCTTTCAAAGTCTCCCTTGAGCATAGGCTCCAAGAGTTTTTCTTATGTTGCTTTGAGTCCATTTATAATTTGACACATTATTCTCTTTAAGAGAAGCCATGGCCTAGGCATCTATGTAACAATGAGTAATACCTACAGAGGGGTTCATTAAGGGACTCATGATTTCCTTATCTTTATCCTTAAATCTACTTCCTTAAATTGGATACTATTGAGTACATTTGATGTTTGTCATTAAAATTTTCCAACACTGTACTCCATCTTTTGATGGATTCTAATTCTAAGGACCAAAACCAACTTTACGCTTCCTTGATGAGTGTCCTAGGACATAACTTTAGCTTTTTTCATTCATTCTCTACATTTTGCAAAACACAAGCATCATGAATGGCTTGTAAAATGGTGTTGTGGATCAACATTACAACCTTCCTTGAACTTATGAATGTTATTCATGTTTAGTCGTTTGAATCAACTATTCCTTTGATGCCTAGTAGGAATGTAGACCACCTCCCTAATGTTAATTATACTAAAAGTAGCAAGTAAGAATTCATCATAATTATCTCTATTCTCATGGTCTTTGTTATGACCATGCCTTCTTCGATGATGCCTACTATTTTCTAACCTTCAAAGCCTAAAGTCCTAAATTCTTGCACTTGGTTTTGAAAGCATGTAAAGCTTTGAAACCTCATGCTATTTTTTATTTGTTGCATTTCCCCCACAAGTAATCATCTGTATAAATGAGACCCAAATATTTAAAAGAATCTACTATTTGAAAGCTCCAAGTCATATGTTTGATTTTGGTGGGTAATGTTGAGTTATAAAGTTCTAATTGGACTATATTACAATTATTTTAGGTTCTACCACCCAAAAGAGTTTACTATTTGCACATTGATACCTTCAAAATGGAAGTTATAATAGGCATTTCTTGTATTTCAAATCATCAATTTGGTTTTAATTACATTCACTTCCAGATCAAAGGAAAGATCATAATTTTTGAAAATACATAGCATATTTTGCATACCTTCTACAACAGTAGAGATTATTGTAACTTCATCTATATATAAAAGAAGATTCACTACTTGGATTTCAATTTTAATAATATAACTATGATAAAACATTTCCATTTGCAAAGTTGCTTCACGACACT
Source organism: Gnetum montanum (assembly GCA_015680685.1). Taxonomy (NCBI): domain Eukaryota; kingdom Viridiplantae; phylum Streptophyta; class Gnetopsida; order Gnetales; family Gnetaceae; genus Gnetum; species Gnetum montanum. The sequence goes on along the minus strand of MNCI01005576.1, from coordinate 516,650 downwards.
ATGCCACTATGTGTTGTACTCTCTAGAATATTGGGATTGGATTTAGTGGGAAAAATACCAATTCAATGTCAAGAAAGTTGATGGATCTCTCGGAAGAAGCACAGAATTTCAAGTTGGAGGATCTCTCAAAAGCATGGAATTTCATGGTAGCACTTGTTAAAAAAACCCATTCACGAACTTGAAACACCACAAAAATCTGTGAGTTTAACATCTGTCTGACAAGAAGCAAGTCCCCATGACCCACAGACGACTTCGGCTACATTTGAAGCCACACAGGGCAACCTTGAGAATCAAACACGGTTTTCACCAAGTGCTGTGCCAGCGTATACACCCAGCGTATACGCCCAGCGTCCACGCCCGGCGTCCACGCCCAGCGTATACGCCCGGCTCTCCGGCGCACACGCCCAGGCATGGCAGATGTACACGCTCGACGACAGGATCTCCAATGGCAGCATGAAGATTACACCAAAGAGCAAGGATTGAAGCAAGTGGACGTCCTTCAGCGTATACGCCCAGTGTATACGCCCAGCATCCATCCAGCGTGTACGCCCAGCGTACACGCCCGGCGTATTACGCCCAGCGTATACACTGGCCTGTTGTAGCGTGTGCGCCCAGCGTACGCCAAGTTTCTAAATTGTAACGCCCGGTCTATACGCCACGTGTCTCCTAGTCCGATTTCCCCGGTAACCCTACCCCTATAAATAGCCCAATCTTCTGCATTTTTAAGGGTCGGCAAAAATTTACCAGAGCAATTACGCTGCAGAAACCCTCTTACGCTTACGCTTACGCTGGAGTCCTGTACGCTGAGCACAGTCCACGCTCCGCCTACCCTGTCAGCCGGCCGCATCCTTCCGTCCACCGAGGCTATACGTCCGCCTTGCGTCCTTACACAACTGCGTTAAACCGGTGCACAACATTTTAACTCTATAATCTACTGTTTACGCTTCTTGCAAGTTCTTTTACAGTTTTACGTCAATTTGGCCCACGCTTCGTTCACGCCAGCTTACATTTACGCTCTGTCCGCGTCCGTGTACGCTCACACTGTTTACGCCGTCTGCGCCTGTTTACGCCCTTTACACTTTTTTAGGCTGTGTATGCTGTTCGAGCCTTGTTACGCTTACGCTGGGCATATCTCTGTTTACGCCGTTTACGCCCGATGGTGTTTACGCCCCTCTACGCTTACGTTGTACGCCTGTTTCGCCGTCTACGTCCTGTTTTACGCATAACCCAGCGTATAACACTTCGGTGGCGCTCGGGGAAGTCCTCGTTTGATCCGCGTGCGGACCATCCAAGGCACTCTGCCTTCGTCCACTCCAACTTGCCCTCAAGCGGAGGCAGGGTCAACCGTGCCTGTTCGCTGATCTTTCGGTGCTTGTAACGTTCCAGCCTCGCACCGACGATTTCGGTTGGCACAGTTTTTGGCACTAGAAGGAGGGCCCTTCGCTTAAATAGACTTCACATTCGTCAGCGTCTACGCTCACCAGTGTTTTCGCTGCCCTGTTTAAACCCCCGACTCAGCATTTACGCTGTCGAACCTTTAGCATTTATGCTGCAGACAGACCCTAGCGTATACGCTACACGCTTACGCCAGCGTTTACGTTGCAGACAGACCCTAGCGTATACACTACACACTTACGCTAGCGTTTACGCTGCAGACAGACCCTAGCATATATGCTATATGCTTACGCCAGTCGCATACACCGTTATCCACATCAATCTCGCACACTCAAACCATCTATAATCATGAATCCCATCAACATTACCGCCACTACTACCCAGAACGTCAACATCTCAGACACAACGGCTGCCCAGTAATCCACCGCATAGCATATGGTAGGGCAATTCACAATGGGACCCCGCCGATCGTTGAGGTTGCAAGGGAGAGACCCTGCCGCTAACATTATAAGCCAAGACGAATATAACTTCATTTGCATTAAGATGCAAGCTGGCCTGGCGGTAGATCGGGCTGAAATGGAAGTAAAAAGGCAATTTGAGATCTTTTACATAGGGGGATATGAATTCATCCCTTCCCCGTACGACGTGATCCACATTCCGGAACAATTCTCGGAGCTCTTTACACAGCTCCTTCTGCACAGAAGCCAATCGCTAGACCAAGCTACGGCAGAACCACCACGGGATGAAGAGGACGAGTTCGCTGCGCAATCTGAGCATGAAGACTCCTATCATACTCTTAGTCCACATAACCACATGAACTCCATCTTTAACCCAGACGCAGGGGAAACCATACCCCTCCAACCCCTTAACTCTGCCCACACCCAAGCACCATCACAAGGGATATCCGTGTTAGCCCAGGCCCCTTCCCAGGGCAACCCTTTTACAGCTACGGGTCCGTCCTCACAAGCACCGCCCCCTCACAGTAACGTGGGGGTGACATTCCAATCCCAAGCGGTAAGGATGCCGCATGTTATACCCGTATCCACAGCTGCCCACTACATCCCGCATGTCCAAACGCAAACATCCCCTTTCACTGCCGTAACCCAACAAGGAGCCTACTCGTACAACATGGCTGGACAATGGCCGATGATGGGTACCACGTCGCAGCAAATTTTCCACCACTATGTACCGCCCCACTCGTTGCCATGAACTCATGTGCCTCAGGCACAGCCACGACCACAGCAGCAACAACCTCCTCTCTATAATGTATTGCCCCTAGTACCATCTACTGCACACTTCCCCCAAACGCAACAACCAACAACGCAACTCTCAGCCTTCCAATCCACCGTCCAACAGTCTAACCCATACAACCTACCGCAAGCCCAAACCTCCTTGCTCCCAAACGCTCAGGATTGGGCAGATGCCAAAAGAATGATGCAGGAATTGACAGATGAGGTAAAGCGCCTCAAAATCGTCACCGATGGGGAGATGAAAGTGGTAGATTTCTACAATGACGACCCTATCAGCTCCTCTGTCCCACCTTTAACCCTGCCCAAAGGTATCCCCC
>MNCI01005576.1:493984-504583 GCA_015680685.1 Gnetum montanum | reverse complement strand
AGCCCATAACCAACACTCTCGACATTCTACCAATTGCATCTGTCAGTACAACACACGCTAATGAATGGTACGATGACGTAAAAGAGTACCTTTTGCGCGGTGAAGCGCCACAACGTTTAACCAACGCACAAAAGGATGCAATACGCAAGTGTTCTAAACAGTACACACTAATAGGAGATACATTGTGTCGCCGATCCTACGAGGGCATACTGCTCACATGCGTCAACAGTACCGAAGCTCAAACAATTGTTGAACAAGTGCATGACGGAATATGCGGGGGACACATTGCACCAAAAATAATGGCAACAAAAATAAGACGCTTAGGCTACTATTGGCCACATATGGAATACGACTGTCAGGTCAAGGTCAAAACATGTAGTATTTTCCAAAAACACGGTAATCTCATCCATGTTCCACCAAATGAGTTGCATACAACACAAATCACATGGCCCTTCCAGAAGTGGGGACTGGACCTCATTGGCCTGATAACACCCTCATCTTCTGCCGGGCATAGCTTTATTATAACCGCAACTGAATACTTTACGAAATGGGTAGAGGCGGCGCCCCTTCACAAAACTACTTCTAAACAGGTGTGCCACTTCATCCTCGAAAACATTGTAACCCGTTTTGGCATTCCCATGACAATCATCACTGACAACGGGCCACAATTTAGTAGTGCCGAGACCAAAACATTTTGTGATAGTCTAGGGATTAAACACTCGTTTTCATCTCCTTACTATCCTCAGAGCAACGGGCAGGCAGAATCAACAAACAAGACAGTCATCACAGTACTCAAGAAGATGCTCGCCCAGAGCAAGCGAAGATGGCACGAACAACTGGTGTATGCGTTATGGGCATACCGAACCACGCATCGGACCTCGACAGGTAAAACTCCATATAGTCTTGTTTACGGTTCGGAAGCTGTTTTACCTTTGGAATTGCAGGTACCATCTCTAAGGATCACACTTTCCGGACTTCTCGACGATGGGAAAAAAAATGATTTACGCATCGTTGACCTTGACTCGGTGGAGGAGGAACGCGTGCGTGCACTCGATCAGATCGAATGGTATCAGAAACAACAACGGCAACGACATCGACATGACATTCGTAAGCACCCCATCAAAGAAGGAGATCTCGTACTTAAAGCTGTTCGGGAACACCCAGACAAATTCTCAGTCAACTGGGAAGGGCCTTACCTGGTTGTCAAAGCATTCGATAACGGGGCATTCAAACTAGCTGACATGGACGGAAAAGAGTTCGCAAATCCGACCAATCACATGTTCCTAAAACCGTTCTATACATGAATTTGAACTCAGGTACGCGCTAGTCCTGGAATCACGACTATAAACTGATACCACAGACTAGTCCTGGAATCACGACTATAAACTGATACCACAGAATAGTCCTGGGTTATGACTTAAAACCGACACCACCATTGTCCGCAATGACGATAAACTAGCACCTCTCTGGCATGACAGTAAAATGGCATCGTCAGAATCATCAGGGTTCGCTAAGACTATAAACTAGATTACCTCTCCATGGTCCGCTAAGACTCAAAACTAGCAACGTACCGTCCGCCACGACGCTAAAACGGGCAATGTCCAACGGGTTCCCCAGCGTCCATCTTCGACTCCTCATTCCACAGTCATTGCATCCCTCATCAGCATCGCCGACATTCACATTCCATACTCAGAATCGCCCCAATATTTTTGATCGCTTGCAGCTGTTTAAATCTAAACTCATTGCTTCACTCATGGTTTTCTTGACCCCTCGGAGTTGTGTTTGCAGGATGACACTCGGAAGTTCTCGTACGAGGGTGCGTTTCGTCATAGGCAACAAGATGGGGCAATGTCCATTTGTTCACTTGGCAAGACTAAATCGAACCGTTAACCCGCACATCCCCATTCCCCGAAAACCCACTACCTGTTTACCAAACTATTGCACACTGCAAAACGTTACAGCAGTCGCAAAGCACAAAACACAATACTGGTGCACGAGTACAAGGACAAATGTTGCAAAAGAAAAAAAAACAACAAAACAAAAGCGGACCCTTGGCACTTCCCATATAAGCCCCAGGCGGGAAGGTATCGGTCTTGAAAATATATATACTCATGACAGAAGCAATAAAAAAAAACATAATGTTGCATGGCTTTGGCACGTCGCTCACAGTTTCCCCAAGGAAGGGAGCTGTTTCTCCAAAGAATGCAAAACATCATCCCGTGGCTTTGGTAGTGACAACTGTCTCTCTTGAAAAAAAAAAAATCACCAAGAGCACTGTTCCGCCAAAGGACGAGCATCGCATGCCTAAGTTCCGAGTCTGCCAAAAAAAAATGGCTATCGACGGGGACCGGCATGCCGCATACCTGAACATCCCGTTCTCCCAATATGATCCCCTGGGCAGTCACCAATTCTCATAATCCCTTCTCTCCTACCAACTACCAACCTCATATTCTCAACCCCCTACGATACTAAACACAGTGCGATGACGTCTGGTCAAGTGGCAAAGGACAACTTTTATCAAGTTGTCTGTGGTGTTTTACGCTTCTTTGTCGACGATTCTCGGGTCGATTCCTCCAAGCTTCAACAAAGAGGGGCCAATGAAACACCACAAAAATCTGTGAGTTTAACATCTGTCTGACAAGAAGCAGGTCCCCATGACCCACAGACGACTTCGGCTACATTTGAAGCCACACAGGGCAACCTTGAGAATCAAACACGATTTTCACCAAGTGTTGTGCTAGCGTATACGCCCAGCGTCCACGCCCAGCGTCTACGCCCGGCGTCCACGCCCAGCGTATACGCCCGGCTCTTCGGCGCACACGCCCAGGCACGGTAGATGTACACGCTCGACGACAGGATCTCCAATGGCAGCATGAAGATTACACCAAAGAGCAAGGATTGAAGCAAGTGGACGTCCTTCAGCGTATACGCCCAGTGTATACGCCCAGCATCCATCCAGCGTGTACGCCCAGCGTACACGCCCGGCGTATTACGCCCAGCGTATACGCTGGCCTGTTGTAGCGTGTGCGCCCAGCGTACGCCAAGTTTCTAAATTGTAACGCCCGGTCTATACGCCACGTGTCTCCTAGTCCGATTTCCCCGGTAACCCTACCCCTATAAATAGCCCAATCTTCTGCATTTTTAAGGGTCGGCAAAAATTTACCAGAGCAATTACGCTGCAGAAACCCTCTTACGCTTACGCTTACGCTGGAGTCCTGTACGCTGAGCACAGTCCACGCTCCGCCTACCCTGTCAGCCGGCTGCATCCTTCCGTCCACCGGGGCTATACGTCTGCCTTGCGTCCCTACACAACTGCGTTAGATCGGTGCACAACATTTTAACTCTATAATCTACTGTTTACGCTTCTTGCAAGTTCTTTTACAGTTTTACGTCAATTTGGCCCACGCTTCGTTCACGCCAGCTTACATTTACGCTCTGTTCGCGTCCGTGTACGCTCACACTGTTTACGCCGTTTGCGCCTGTTTACGCCCTTTACACTTTTTTAGGCTGTGTACGCTGTTCGAGCCTTGTTACGCTTACGCTGGGCATATCTCTGTTTACGCCGTTTACGCCCGACGGTGTTTACGCCCCTCTACGCTTACGTTGTACGCCTGTTTCGCCGTCTACATCCTGTTTTACGCATAACCCAGCGTATAACACTTCGGTGGCGCTCGGGGAAGTCCTTGTTTGATCCGCGTGCGGACCATCCAAGGCACTCTGCCTTCGTCCACTCCAGCTTGCCCTCAAGCGGAGGCAGGGTCAACCGTGCCTGTTCGCTGATCTTTCGGTGCTTGTAACGTTCCAGCCTCGCACCGACGATTTCGGTCGGCACAGAACTTACTCGTGATTCATCCTAACCCATGAGTGCTTGCTGGTACTCTATATATTGATGTAATCTTGTATTTGATTCCCTGTCTCTACCGTTTGTTATAATGAATGCTTGCAAGCTAGCCTGGCCCATTATGGGACATGCAATTTTGCTTTTATCATTTTTATTTTAAATTTTTTGGAAAAGGCTGTGAGAATTTTCAAATATAACTAGATAAGTTGTTGTGTAGAAGCAGCCATATACCCTTCCCAACAATTGTGGAGAAATTCTTAGTAGAACTTGCCTGTTAAAAAATTATATTTTGCAAGCGGAATCCACCTACAACATTGAGTAAAATTTCATTGTTTCTTTCACTCTAGCCCTCACACATTATTGACTTGCATTCAACTTTACAATCTTCATGTGTTATGATAATGTTGCTATTCCATTGTGCACCCGATGCTTAGAACCATAGTAGTCATATTGCTTTCATGTTCTTAGAAGAATAGTCATATTGCTATCATGTTCTTTCCATTTTACTGAAGGATGACGTTTGAACTTAAAATTGCATTTAGATTTGTGATGGTTGGGTCATTAAATATTTAAGTGAGAGCATGGGATGGATTATGTCATCCACATTATTATGATGAGAGGAAAGGAAATTCGATGGTTACCATGATGCATTTTCTTGTTATTCTTATATTATGAGGTTTGGTTATTGAAAGCAAAATGTGGAAATCAAAGAATGTGGGAAAGAAATTTAGGAAAAGGATAAAAAAATAACAAAGATATATATGGTATTAAAACTTTCATGTACAAATTCTATTTTCACCCAAATTTATCTATACTATATTTTAAGCCATTTCAATTGAATGTGGAAATTACAAATTGAAGAGAATGAATCAAGTTACAAAGCCCCACATTTGTTATAAAACCTTATTCATGAATGCATTCTTATTAATTTGTGCCATTTCATCCTTACCACTATTGTTATCTAGTTAATTTAAAATGATTAGCATTTCACTTGTTAGAAGAAAGTCATGGTCTTAACATCTCTTTAATTACTCCATTTATCACACATCACTTTTAATTGCATCATTATCTTTATTGTTATCCTATCAACATAGGGTCAATTATTTAATATAGAAAAGTTAGGATTAGAAAATTCTTTATTCCAATTGCCTTGTACCTAGTTTTAACTTTGTTCTATATTACTTCATATATTATGTTATATTCAATTTGATCATTATTATCTTTACTATTATCTTATGAATATAAAGTCAATCATTTCATCATAGAAAAGTCAAGCATTATCAGTTCCTTCCATTGCCTTGTCCCCTACAACATGTTTATCATTACTATAGTTCGGTATCTAATCAACTTAAAAAAGTCAAGTCATTAAACACAGCATCTATACTATAGTAAGTTTGGCGTGGGTAGTTTTAGAAACGGAGTGCCAATAACATGTTGCGTTTTCTGGGTGGAGTGTTTTACCCATTAGGTATAAGGATCACTTTAAAGTTCGATTATTAAAGTCGAGATCAGGATAAAACCAGTTTTCAATTTTAGTGGCAGTTATCTGTACGTTCACGTCGTGGAAGACACTGACCAAGTCAATTAAGACTTTAACGTGTTTTCTCTGTTCTAGAACTCAAAGATTTTTTGACCAAAACACTCTACTACTGCTCGATCCCCACGGCAAATATGAACCTCAAAAATTTTCCAAACCAAATCTCAAACTTTAATTTATAATTGATAATACATCCTTTTCAGCTTCATCACCGTATATGGCTACACCAGAGTTCCTACGGCGGATATGTAACGGCAGTAGCATTCATCATTTCAAAGCTTAGTTGAAGAAAATGCATGGCAGCATGGGTACATGAAACTCTTGGGAATTTTCTTAATCCAATGAATTGTGAGTCGGTGTGGAAAAGACAAGCATAGGAACGCAGTGTGGGGTATACTATCCTTCATTTTCATAATAATTTGCGTGAAAATCTTGCAATCGATCATGTCCGAACGCGTTGAGGGTTCAAGAAAGTTCAAGGAAGTTGCTGAACCAAATCGATTGGGATCGGGGGTGGAAATTGCCAACGCAATACCAGAAATCAAGTCCAGTCAAGTTCCTTGTAAGAATCAGGAGTTTCTTATGTGTATGGCCGCCTCACACTTGTTATAAAACCTCGTTCATGAAGTCGCTGGTGATTCAGGAATCAGGATCTGGTTCTGCGTATTCATATAATCTGTATTTGGTACTGCATATTGATATAATCTGTATTTGGTGCATATTGATATAACCTGTATTTGGTACTGTGTATTGATATAATCTGTATTTGGTACTGCATATTGATATAATCTGTATTTGTTTTCCGAGTAGTGAACCATGGCAATGGCCCTGAGTTTGGTTTTGTCATTGGCCACAACTCTATCACTGGCTTTCCTTTACTCTGCTGCGTGTTTGCCTGTGTCAAATGCTCTTCCTTCCCCGCATTCTGCTCCTTTTCCTGCTGCAGCGTTTGACGTAGAAATTGAAGCCTTGCTGAAGGTCAAGGAAGGATTCACGTATATTCCTCATAACATTCTTGGCAATTGGAGCCGTGCCAATTCTGAGAGACTCTGTTATGACTGGTACGGAGTCATTTGCGCAGGCACCAACGTGATTAGTCCGAGAGTGGTATTGCTTGAACTCAGTGATGAAGCACTGGATGGTTTTATTTCGCCGTTTGTGGGCAATCTCACCTCTCTAACTTCACTGGATTTGTCTGGGAATAATCTCGGTGGCACCATTCCCACAGAGATGACTCGGTTAAGGCGGCTGCTAAATTTAGATCTTAGTTTTAACTCCTTAAAAGGTTGGTTTTCTTTTTCTCTTTACCTTTAATCCGTGGCTTGTATTTTCATTTTCTATTTTCATGGATACATTGCACATGCTACTGAAAGATTACTCTTCTTCTTCTTTGGATTGTAGGTTCCATACCTCTGGAGATTGGTCACATGCAGCACCTAGAAATGCTGAATCTCTCTGGTAACCAATTACTTGGCAAGATTCCTCTCCCAATCTTCAATTTATCAGCTTTGTGCAGCTTAAATTTAGGTTGGAATGAACTTTCCGGTGCAATTCCCACCAGAATTGGTGAATTGAAGCATCTGCAAGAACTCGTACTAAGCGGGAATGAATTCCATGGACCCGTACCCTTCTCATTAATTAACTGTTCATCACTTGAGAAGCTGGGCCTCCAAAATGCATTGAATGGCTCTGTGCCGGCATGGCTGTCAAGTCTCACGCAACTCCAACAATTATATCTTGGAGTCAGTAAATATGGAGTATTCGGAGTAAGTAGTAGCAGGCTGGAGGGACCCATACCTTGCCAGTGGGGAAACTTGTCAAAGCTTACTGAGCTGTACCTTGCAGGGAATCAGATAAGTGGCTGCATTCCATCCGAATTCGGCAATTTGAAGCAGCTGTTGTCACTCATTCTGCGGACAATGGAACGGCGCAGGTCATGCAGTCTTTCACAGCAGTTGGGGAACTTGTCACAGTTGAAAGTGCTGCGTTTAAGAGGTGGAATAATTTCAGGAGCTATACCTCCCCAGATTAAAAGCCTCAAAAATCTATATCATCTTCGGCTACGGGGAAGAAATCTTAGGGGATCAATGGCACAAGAGCTGTGCGGGCTGACAGGCCTGAGGAGCCTTTATTTGATGGGCAAATTTGAGGGCCACATACCCAAATGCTTTGCAGGCATGCAGAATCTAGAGTCACTGATCTTGGTGGGAGATGGTTTGCGAGGAGAAATCCCCATTAATATGTGGAGGCTTTCAAATCTTCAAACACTGTATATATCAGCGGCAAACACAACGGGAGTGTTACCCACAGAGATGTGTCGTATGAGGAATTTGTCGTTTTTGAAAGTGAATGCTCATCTCAGAGGCCACATTCCGGAATGCATTGGGGAGATGGAACGGTTATCTATTCTGGATTTGGCTCGCAGTGGATTAAATGGTTCAATTCCAAGAGAAATTGGGATGCTTAACAGATTGCAATATTTAGACGTCTCGGGAAACAGACTGTCTGGAAAACTTCCTCAAAGTTTAAGCGGTTGCCGTCAACTGCTATATTTAGATGTGTCCCAAAATAGGCTATCCGGAGAGCTGCCCTGGAATTTGAGCAGTTGCGTCCAGCTGGATACCCTGATAATTTCGGGTAATAATTTCAGCGGAGAGGTATCTGTGACTTTCCCATCTTCTTTAAGGATTTTGTCTGCTTATTCTAATGCATTTTTGGGCTCACTGTCCAAATCCTTTGCTGGTTGCAAGCACCTGATTTGGCTGGATTTCAGAAAAAACAGGTTAACTGGTCCCCTTCCAGAATATTTAAGAGATATGGTAATGCTCAGGACCTTGAATCTAGGTTCAAATCAATTAGAAAGAGAGATTCCAGAATGGATGGTGAATTTGTCTAAGTTGCAGGTCCTCGATTTGTCCAACAACCGTTTTCATGGCCATATTCCGTTGCCTCTGGAAAACCTTAAAGGATTCGGCAACGTGTGGAATGACACGAGACCTTTTGAATCAACTGAGTTACTTTTAGAGTTATCACGCCATCTAGAGTTATCACGCCATAGTGTGAAAATGATTTTTAGGCAAAAGGGGCTAGAACTTACAAATCAATACATGATATCATACAACAATTTGATAGACTTGTCATGTAATAATCTCACAGGCAACATTCCAGACAGCATTGGTGAATTGGGTAAATTAAGGTTGCTCAATTTATCTCACAACATGTTGAGTGGCCATATACCAGATAGCATAGGAAAGTTGGTAATGTTAGAACAAATTGATTTGAATTCAAATAGATTGATTGGTGCAATTCCTGAGGAGCTAAGTTCCATAACATATTTGGAGGTTTTCAATGTTTCAAAAAATCACCTCTGCGGCAAAATTCCTGGGTCTACCCAATTTACTACATTTGATGATAGTGCATTTGCTGGAAATGATTGTTTATGTAGAGTTTTTCCTCATAATGATTGTCAAAAAGTTGTAGGAAAGCAAAATATACAACCAAGTAATTCAAAGGAATGGTGGGATTGGGTAGAAGATCATGTATCATTGATAGCATTTGGATTAGGTTGTGGTTTATCCTATGGAACAACCATAGCATTGTATTGTCATTGGGATGCTTTTCCTCGCTACTGTGCTACTTATTGCTTTTAGATTGTTATGTTATTGGGGTTCATATTATTTTTGCTCTACTTGTTACTCTTTGAAGTATGTTCTTTCCTAATGTAAAAGCTTAATAGTAGATGATAACATCTTTTTTTGTAAGCAAGCAAGAAATGGTATTATTTATAGATTGTAGATCTTAAATAAGCTTATAAAATATAAAAGGTCAAAATTTATCTTGAACATATTGTGTAATAGGTGAAAGAAAATAGGTTTCTTATGATTTTCCCTCTTTTTTTATCAATATCGTGAGAGAGTTCATTGCAAGTGGATATAATGTTGACCTATGATTTAAATGCAAAAAGGTTTTTACAATTTGCTAGTCAAAAATGGTTTTACTGACATTATTTGATGCAATTTCTCAATTTATTTTTCATCTTTCACACCATCATTGTGTAAAAGTCTAATCACAATAACAACGTCGACAACCAAGACTGTTATTTGTCCTTTTTTTCTCGTATGATCCTTTATAACAACTGCAGCTCCGGAGAAATTCTTGGTATAACTTGTCCGATAAGAAAATCATATTTTACATGCAAAATCTAGAGCCTTCAACAAATTCTATGGTGTTCATTCCACCCATCTCAGTGGTTTCCATGTTATTGAGTTGCAGTCAATATGAAGGTCATTGTGCATTTCTATTCCACTTGCACGACTCTTACCATGGTACTCATTTGCCATTTTCTCATTTTCTTGTAATGATGTTGGTACTTGAAATTCCATGGAGTAACTATCAGACTTGTGTGGGCTAGTCATTAAATTCTTGAATGAAAGTATGACATGGATGGCATCCTCCACATGATTATGATGAGAGAAAATCATATGCTTACCATGACCAATTTTTTTAATTATTCGTATATCATGAGGTTGGTTGTTGAAAGAGAAACGAATTCAAAGATGATGGAGAAGATATTTCCAAACAATTAAATAAAACAAAGATACATATAGAATTTTAGCTTTGATGTACAAATTCTATTTTTAGAGAAATTTATATGTATGATATGTTATGTCATTTCACTATGGCTCAATATCAGTTGTATTTTATCTTTAATATTCACACACCCATTTCATATTTTCTCATATTTACTTTTATTTTCTTCTATAACGTAAGTAAAATGGTTTTGAGATTGCTAATAGGTTGGGCTTCTTGTCTTGATGTAAATATGAGCATGATGCATATTTACATTGTAAATTAAGTGATATATATATATGAATTGGCTAAAATGATTTTCAAAGTTTTGAGTTTTTCTTGGAAGCCCAATTATTGAACGAGTGATGAGCGGCAAGGTACCCTTACACTCAACCATGCGAATACGAGTGTTCACGCGCGGTTCGGTCAAACTCCACGGACAGGCTAGTTATGGTATCTAGATAGTTACACGTTGATCACAGTTCGCTGTCTTCCCACTTGGACTAGTATTTGCTTTGTCACGTATGGTTTAGTCCAGAGTGAGGCATATGATGTGATCCTAAATTAGTGCTACTCCTAGAGACAATGGAAAATAATCTTGATTAAACTAATGAGTAATAGGAAATGAAGTCTAAGCTAACCTAAGTGCGAT
>MNCI01005576.1:454479-475628 GCA_015680685.1 Gnetum montanum | reverse complement strand
AAATTAAATTGAAAAGGATGCAACTGATCAAAGAGAGGACACTATTTTCTGGTGCAATAAGCGTTGGAGCACCAAAAGCATCTAACAGCATTAGCCAAGTTCTAGCTCAACAATCCAGCCTGAATATCATGAGGTGTTACAGTCTATTTTAAGAGACCTATGGGATTTAAAAATAAATAACAATGGAATTGTGGTACAAAAGGACAACCCAAAGAATATTATTGATATCAATTTTTATATCTTTTTCGTATAGATTATAAAACATGAATAAGTCTTTCAAATTCGTGACTTGCATATTCCATCCATCCATCCAGGAGATCCTATGGTGTTTGATGGATATTAATATATCAGTTTAAGTTTCATGAAATCATAGTTAAAATGCCTTGTAACGTTACAATACTAATTATTTCAACATTACAGAGTACCTCTCCTACTCGTTTTTGTATTTTCTTTGTTCATGTGTTCAAGTTGCTTTGCTTTACCGTTTGAGAATGAGAAAACCAATCGAGCCATTTCTCATGGATGAAAATTGTTTTTGGCAATGAAGTTAGTTTCTTAAAGAGTTTAACTCATAATCTATCATTGTCATTGCCAAGTTAATTAATTGTTAAAGGATGTTATCAATTCAAGGATCCAGAGGGGCAAGTCAAGGCAGGGATGCAGACAAGAAACAAGATCGTGATTATGGTCGCAATCACCGAAGAGGTGGTAGTAGGCACCATGATGGTGTTGGTTCTTCTTCCTCTTCCTTGTCATCATCATCTTTTTCTTTTGGCTCTGACCATGACTGTAAGAGGTGAGACTATTATGGAGGTAACTGAAATGATCAACGAGACTGAAATGATTGAAGGGATCATCAGGAAAGGTAAGATCAAGGGTACAGACATTTAAGAGAATCACATCACCATGAACGAAGGGGTAGTAGAGGGCATTGTAGGCACCATGATCATGGCCTTGATGAACCTTTGCTTGGTACTCGAAGTATGCTCAATATTGTAGAGGTAGTATGAATTTCAACAAGGCATGTGAAGGATAGTCGGATCAAAAGGCTAGACATGAACAATATTCCTTGGTTCGAGGGGGGATATAACTCTGATCCGCAAAACCATCTTCAAGCTTTTCAAGATGCATGTGCCTTGTAGAACATAGATAATGAGTAGCAAAAACTTGTTTCCACAAACACTTATCAAAGAAGCAAAGAACTAGTACTGGTCCTTCGAGTTGGAATCTATCAGATGATGGAGTACCATGCTTGAATGGAGTACCATGCTTGAATTGTTTAATGATAAATATCAAACATACTCCAGAGTGTCCAACTTGAGAAAGGAAATCCAATGATGAAAACAAGGAACACACAAACCCTTAGATGCTACCATTGGCTGATACTATTTTTTAATGCACAAATGTCCTGGCCATGGTTATTCTCAATTGGATCAACTTCGCCACATTGTAGATAGGCTTCAATTCTATGACAATGAGGAAGAATCTACATCTAATGAGGTGCTGAATAGGAAAACCTTGCCACTTCAAAAATTTTAATCTGAAATTACGGCCAAGGTTGATCACTTATGGGAATTCATGGATAATAGATTTCAAGCTATTCTAAAAATTGCTAAAAAGTCCAAAGAATAAGGTACTGATCGTGAGCATGGGAGGTGTAAAAAATTTGAACGTGCTTATCAAAAAGGTAAGGGCAAGATTGTTGCAATAGAAGAAGTTGCAGAAAGCGAATCATATGATGATGGTGGGTGTGACATCTGCCAATATGTACATCCTAACCCATAGTGTCACATTTACAAGACTCCTCTAGTCACGTTTCTACTTTTCAATCTTACTACCATTCTTCTTCTAATTATTATTGAACTCATTCTCCACATGAAAGAAGGGATACCACCTCTTACCCTTATCCTCCCCCTGTCCTTGCACATGTTCCTCCTCTAGTTGGATAGCTACCACCTACTCCATCTATGCAGGGTGAACTACTAGCTCAATCGCAATAACGCAATGCTATTAGGGTCATTAACCTACAACCGATTCATCAATCAAATGGGTCAAATACTCGATCAAAGAAAAGGCCTTTCTTTCGACCTTGCAATCCACCTAAACCCTCAATTACACCTACGGTTGACAACCCTATCCCTCCATCTTCCTCTGTATCAAATACCTTCGAGTCCCCTTCAAACCAAAATCTACCTAGGATCCATATGGTAATGCTTACTCACATTGTCTCTGATTGGATTCATGCTGGAAACCTTTCTAGGAAACTAGCCAATCTTGGAAGTCCTCTTATTTATTTGCAGATTGCTAGGAATGAACTATGCAAAGTTCTTCTCAACTCAGGTTCTGGTGTCAATTAATTTTTCATGAGATGTACACTACATGAAACCTACCTCCTCTTAAGAAGAGAAATATCAGATTAGAATTGGTAGACCATTCCATCATTATTCCATTGGGACTGATGGAAGACATTGTGACCATTGTCTGTGGGTGGTCTTATCTTGCTGATTTCCTGGTGATCAAGGTAGAGAACTGCAAAGGAATCTTCCCAATCATCATAGAAATGGTATGGCTTAGCACCGTTGATGCAAGAATGGGCATCAAAGATCTTTCCTTAAAAATATCCAAAGAAAATGCATTCAGAAAGATCAAGAAGAAGAGAGTTCCATGCATCACGTACAACAATACAGGGTGTAATTGTGTTCAGAAACTCTGGGTAGTGAAATAAGCATCTATCTATGCATGCAAGTAGTGTGCACCAAAAGAAGAAATACAAAGGTAGTTGTATGCAACAACCACAAAACAAGAGGGCACCTAGTGGTTGATTGCTAATTTTGAGAGAAGCACACTTTACATGGAACTGACTGAGAGCCTAACATGCACATATGTCATAGGCATGGATGAACTAGAGCAAGTTCATCACCAACTCTTTAATGATACAAATGATGATACTTATTGGGGAGAGTTGGAAATTTTTGAAAATTTTAAGCAAGAGCCCCTCAAACTAAAGACGCTATTGGTTGGAATGGAATATGTGTTTTTTAAAAATGGGAAGTCGGTCATAATCAATGCAAATCTTGCCTAGAGTAGAAAAAGATGCTATTGAATGTGGTTGAAAAATGGTCGGCAACTTTTGCTTGGTCATATCCTGAACTCATAAGCATTGATTCTAGGATATGCCAACATCACATCTACACTGATCTAGCCATGAAGCCAAAAAGATAGCCATAGAGGCGATTGAACCCCAAGGTGAAGTAGANAAAAGATAGCCATAGAGGCGATTGAACCCCAAGGTGAAGTAGATCGCCAAGGAGGAAATCAAATAACTCCTCAAGGTAGGGTTCATTTATCCCATTACGGATAGTAAGTGGGTTAGTTCACTTGTAATTGTGCCAAAGAAAGAAGGCAAGTGGTGAGTCTACATTGATTTTTGACTGCTGAATATGACAACATTCAAGGACCATATCCCGTTGCCATTTGTTGATCAGGTGCTAGACACAATATCTAGGCATTGCTACTATAGTTTTCTAGATGGTTATAGTGGCTATAACCAAATTCAAATCACACTAGAGGACTAAGCCAAGACAACATTTACAAGTCCCTAGGGGACTTTTGCATATCACAAGATGCCATTTGATCTATGCAATGCTCCTGCTACATTCCAACACCTAGTTCTGAGAAGTTTTCAATAGAAAATCAGAAGTGGGGTGGAAGTCTTCATGGATGACTTCTCCACTTATGGAACTACATTTGAGCAAGCTTTGGACCACCTTGAGCAAGTGCTACAATGATATGTTAAAATCAACTTGCAGCTCAATTGGCAAAAAAGTCACCTAATGGTCCAAAAAGGCATTGTATTGGGACATAGAATATCACAAGAAGGAATTGAGGAAGACCCTAAGAAACTAAGGATCATCCAAGGAATAACTTGCTAACTAGAGACTATCAAAGATGTTAAATCATTCCTTGGAAATATTGGCTACTACCAATGATTCATAGAGAATTTCTCTAAGATTGTAAAACCATTGGTGGAGCTGACAAAGAAAGATACTCCCTTTGTCTAGACCATGGAATGTAAAAAAGCATTCCAATAGCTAAAAAAAAAACTTGTAAAAACTCCAATCCTACAAGAACTTGACTGGTCCAGACCATTTCATGTCATGACAGACACATCAAACTATGCCTTGAGAGCCATGCTTACACAAATGGATGACAAGAAATGTCCATACTACATCCATTGCATTATGGGTGCACAACTAAACTACACCACTACAGAAAAAGAATTGATGATAGTGGTGTTTGCTTTAGAAAAGTTCAGGCATTATGTGCTTGGATACAAGGTGTTTGTGCACATAGACCATAGTGCCATCCGTTTCCTGATGAACAAGCCAACAATGAGCCCTCATGTCATACAATGGCTGGTGATCGTGTAGGACTTCGATCTTATGATGGTAGATTGAAAGGGCACTGAGAATGTGGTCGCTAATCACTTGTTTTGGTTGCAATGGGATAACAAAGAGAAAGAAAATCCCTTATCTGATATGTTTCCTAATGAACTCCTCTTTATAACTGAATAATTACCTAATGAGCCTAAATGGTATGATGGCATTCTCAACTATCTTCTCACCCAAGAGATGCCACAATGGTTGGACCACCGAAAGAAACAACAGTTTCTTCACTAGGTAAAATACTTCATGGAGATCAATGGACACCTCTGCAAGGTGTGCACTGATGGCCTAGTTTGTTGGTGTGCCCCTGATGTTGTTCAACTATGCATTCTCTATGATGCTCATGAAGGTCCTTGTGGAGGACACTATGGTGGGAGATGCACAGCCAATAAAATCCTGATGGCAGGGTACTATTGGCTAACAATCTTCAATTATGTTTGCTCTTGTGAACAATGCCAATGAGATGGTGGAATGACTGCTTGAATGGAGGAACCTCAACAATGGATTTAACCAATGGAACCCTTCAACATCTAGAACATTGATTTCATGGGTCCCATCACGCCAATGTCAAATGACAAGGTGTACATCATAGTTTCTATTGACTATTGTACGAAATGGATAGAAGCAGCAACCATCATTGACTATACATCTTCTACTGCTACTTAGTTTGTATAATAAAATGTTGTAAATAGGTTTGGTGTGCCACGTGCATTAATTTTTGATAATGGAACTCACTTTAGAGGCATTGCTTTTTGAAAGCTCATGCAACGCTTGGGGGTTGAACATAAACTCACAATACCCTACAACCCCTAAGCTAATGGTCAAGCTGAGGTTACCAATAGGGAAATCAAAAGGATCCTAATAAGAACTATTAACAAATATAGAAAAGATTGGAGCACAAAACTCAACAATGCCCTTTGTGCCTACTGCTCAACATGGAAACTTCCTATAGGCTATTCTCCCTATGAGCTTGTGTACGGAAAATTACCAACACTTCCTATTCAATCTGAGTTTTGTACACTTTCAATAGCCTATGACCTCAACCTTGACTTGAGTCTAACACAAAAAGAAAGACTAATTAATCTCAACTTGCTAGACGAAAACCAATTGGTAGCCCTATCATCTAATGACTTGTACAAGACCTACAACAAAAAGTGCCATGATTTTAAAATCAGAAAAGTTAAATTTCAATCGGGAGATAAGGTTTTCTACTAGAACCCCACACACATACATCAACAAACTAAGTTCCAAACATTTTGGGAGGGACCTTACATTATTTATGAAAATTTTCCTTCTAGGGCCATGATGATCTACAAACCTAAGAGCCCAAACAAGAAACAACTAATCAACATCCAATAAATCAAACCTTTCCATGAGCATAAGTCAACTAATATAACAAACACCTCATCAGATAGATGACCATGCTCCGTATTTCGGATCTCCTCCTTTCAACTTAATCATGAGGGAGATGGGCACCCATGCTAACTATACAAGTGCCTCCTCAATTTTTTAACTTTTTTCTTTTACACATTTTTTATTTTACAACTTTTGTGTTTTGCATATTCTTTATTTTACACCTTCTTATTTTCATGTTATTAATCTTTTCTAATTTTTTTTTGTTTTACACCAACATTAGTACATTTGCTATTTCTTGAATATTTTATACTTTCTTTTATATTTTTTTTCATTTTATTTTATTTTTGTGTGATTTTCTAACTTTTTGTTAATAAGTGCCAGGTACAATGGTAATGCGTTGCTTGATGGTGGTCTGTACTATTTTGTTATTTGATTGTTGGTGTTTGGATTCTGGCTTTGAATTTTTTTATGATGATTAGGACATATTTCTTTTTCATACAACAAGTAGTGAGTCCACAACATCCACCCATCCACAAACTCTATGGTTTTTCTTATTCTAGAAATGTGTAGTCCCTTTTTCATTAACAAAACTTTAATAAATTTTAAACTTTGCTAGTTTCCAGAATTGGAAAGGATTCAAAGATTTGAACAAGGTGTGACTTCAAGGGTATTTAATATTTTTTGTACATTTCTATTTACCTAGGTGCATGTGTGTTTTCATCGATTTCTTACCATGCGGTGTTGACCAATAAAAGGAAGTTGAATAAGTCTTTGCATGGTGTGGTTCTCATAAAAAAAATGATGGGAATTCAAAGCACACCCCTTAGATAAAATAAACACATAAGTCTTTTCATGGTGTGGTTCCCATTTCAAAAACAAATGATGGAAATTTAAAGCACATCCCTTAGACAAAATAAACGAACACGTATTTGCATGGTGTGGTTTTCATTTCAAAAAAAAAAAACAATGGGAATTCAAAGTACATTCCTTAAACAAAATAAATGACCTACATGCACTGGTTACGGGATTAGTCCCCTCTAACTAAGGCCCTTCCTCACTTCTTACTTCTCTTTTTTCTTATTTAAAAAGGAATGGTGGTTGTTCTTTGGGAGCACTCTTGTGTCTCAGGGGGATGGGCTAGTCTTAGAATGAAGATGCGAAGTCACTAAATGTGGTTGGTTTTGGTTTGGACTAAGGATGGATCTTATCAAGTCATTTAACAACAAAACCCACAAGGAACTTCATGTGACCTTAATTAGGAATTCCATTCCACTTTCTCTCATCCATCTATGCTTTCCATGTCTCACCTCATTGCTAGTTTCATTTTCTTGTTCAATGTCCTAGTTTGATGTGTTAGAATTCTTAGTTAGTTTCTTCTGGGTTTTTGTACTTAACCTTCTGTAACCATTACTCATCCATGGAGTCCATGGACTCTTTGGTTTGAAGTGATGTAAAGGCATAAAAGGCTTGTGCCTGCTTTGGGGAGGATCCACTTGCATATCTTTTGGTTTGGTTACTTAATTTTTTTTATCCTTAGACACTCTTACAATCAAATTCTTTTTGTTTACCCCATCAATGACATCTAATTATGCACATCTTCACAACATTTTTTAGTGAACTTTCCTTTTTATTGTTGTGAATTCTTACACCCTCTTCAAATATTTTCTTGTGTTAAACTTTTCTGAATTTAATGGACCGCTTCTTTATTTTATCCTTGATGAGTGGCAAGTTACCCCTACACTCAACCATATAAATACGAGCATTTCACGCATGATTCGGTTGAACTCCAAAGACAGGCTAGTTGTGGTATCCAGATAGTTACTCACTGATTGTAGTTCACTGTCTTCCCACTTGGACTAGTATATGCTTTGTCACGTATGACTTAGTCTAGAGTGAGGTGTATGATGTTGTCCTAAGCTAGTGCTACTCTTAGAGGAAATGGAAGATGACTTTAATTAAGTTAGGAGGAAAAGGGAGAGAGAATCTAAGCTAGCCTAAGTGCGATAAGCATCTGTACACATCTTGGACCTCGTGCACGACTACCACTGGGATTACCAAGCACATGGCCTAGGTAGGTTGTTGGGTTATCAAGTAGTCACACTTGAATGCTCGTAATTAAGTCATACTCATTCTGCATTTAAGGAGTTGAGGGTGAAGAGATATTAACTATGAAAGCAATAAATAACAATAACAATTAAATAATTAAACTAAGTGAATGCTGTAATGATGAAGTAATCTCAATCTTTATTTCTGGTCATGTGCATGTCCAAGTACATCACACTTGAATAAAGGATGTTGTACAATTACAATCATCACACTGCGGGCATGTACTGGGAGAAAGGGTTGAGGAAGACTAAAAATGAAAACCAACTTCTAACTAAAAAACCTCTTTTTAAAACTAACTCTTTTCCCATGCACCCCATATTGTATTTATAGGCTCACATGGGAACCACGATATTGCGTATACGATATCACAAGCTAGGCTACGATATTGCAGGTGCGATATCATGACCTAATGAATCACGATTCATCATACCTCCATGACTGAATGAAAACTCATCCTCGAGTTAAACAAAATGAGAATAAGCCCCATTGATTATACAGTGGATAGGTATGGAATTATTAACTGACCAGGGATTTATTCATGCCACAGTGGAGAACTTAATAGAAAAAAATTAGGACACAACAAAATATTACAAAATTACAAAATTATAAACTTTATTTGAGTCATGTGGTTCCACGTGGCGGTGGCTCCTCCATGGGTCGCTTCCCTTTATCCCGTGCTCTAGGTTTTGGAATTTGATGACTCTGAAGTAGTGCTTGGAGCTTTTCCTCTTCAATTCGAGGGTCTTGTGTCATCCATGTTGATGCTCCAATGTTTGATAGAGTAGGCACCTCCCATGGACATGGTAGTTGCAGGAACATTTGATTTGCTTTAACATACTAGGCTGCAAACAACCATCATTTATCCTCATAGGCTCTAGCTTTGTCTCTATACTCTTGGAAATCTGTAAGCTTTTGAGCCACGTTTGCTATGACATCTTTCTAGCCTTGGTAGCTAGTCTTAACCACCTCTAGTGTTTGTGATTTCTAGCTTCTACAACATTTTCTTATGCTCTGCAAATTCTGCTTCATATTTGGTGTAGGTGGTAGGTACCTGCTTCTCGAGCTCTATTCTCAGGTGTCTTGCTGTCAACATGGCTAGATTGGCATACCACAAGTTTGCCAATTCCATGTACTCTATGAGGTCTTGAATCTGCAGGTCTGGGCTTTTAAGTTTCTCCTAGTGGGCAAATGCATATGTGTCCAATATGGCCTACCAATTAGTGTGTTGAGCACTGAAAGTGTTGATGTGGACCTTGGCCATATGGATTACCTTTTCTATGACTTGCTTGTACATTCCCACCTGGTCTCTAAAGTGCTCCTTTAACTTTTCATGTTGCTTGGCTTCATTTCGCCACGTGCTTATTTCAATGGCCATCATCTAATGGATTGCGTGTACCTCCTCCATTGAGAGGATTTGATTCTCTTTGAAAAAATGATTCATGTCTTGGTTGACCCTAACCAACTATTCTAGTAATTTCTGAAATTTTTCCTCAAGAACATTCTTCTGTTTCTCCACAGTGGTCAACCGAAGATTGTCAATAGCAAGCTGTTTATTCTCCTCCTGTAAGGCTCTGAGTTCCTTGGTGTGCGTGTAGGTTTGCACTTGTGCCTTAGAGGCCTCCTAGTTGGCCTTCTCTTTCTCCTCCGCCATTGTTTTATTGTCTGTCAATAGTTTATTAAGCTAATCTATCCTAAAAGTGTCCAGCTGGTCTGCGGGAACAAACTGAGATGGGTCCCATTGTGCAGCTTGCAGGGTGATGAGCCTCTCTCAGAGTCTTGTCAACTCTGCTTCTGCATGCTTGGCCTTGATCTCTGTCATGACCAGCTTTCCTTTGGTGGAGATGAGGTCTGATTGTGCTGTCATGAAATCTTGTGGAATGTCAAACAGGGACGTCATTACTTGTCCTATTTGCAGCAATCGATCAAGGACATCCTCATGCTCCGCAGGAGTCATTGAGGCTCTATAGGAGTCATTGAGGGACTAGCTAGAGTTTGAGCATCTCGTGCTCATGTGAAATCTGCCAGTGGCACAACAAGGACATTGAAAGATTCTTTGATGTGATTTGAGATCACTTCTGTGGCTCCTGCTACATCCTAGTACTGCATGACCACCACCATGGCCCCTTCACCTATTTCCAATTACACCTAGAAATATGTAGCATTCCCTGAAATCTATCATGACCAATGAGTCTCCCCTCTTTTTGTTTGGATGAACACCTCACCCCATGCACAATCAATAGAAACTATGGGTTGTATGGTATCGTCAATGATGCAGAAGAGATTAGCATCATCATGACTTTCCCAACTAACCATCTCAACGATGGCCTTGAGGTGGCTTATTGATGGTTAGTAATCCTGCAATGGTGGTGGCGGTTGATCTCGTTGGCTCGTGCTGGGCCCTACTTCTTGTTGTTGACTAGGCCTCATGTTTGGAAGTTAGCTAGGCCCTATAATTTGAATTATAGTGGATCCCAACATTTGTTCTTGCTCTTGCTTTGGCTCCAGTGTCTCACCAGCACTTTTCCTTGGAGTTGGTGGCTTCAGTAGTTTAGCAAATGAAGCATTATGGGCTCTTCTGAGGACGTCATTGGTGCACCCCAGAATACCAGCACGTTTTCACAGCTTCATGATGAGACAAGGGAAGGGCAATGCAAACTTCCCTATCTTGTGGTCTTCAAACAACCTCAAGATCTCCATGATATATAGACGAGGAAGGTTATCATAAGCCCTTTCTATCAATATCACACTTCCTATAGCTGCATATGTTGAGATTCTTTTTAATTCTCTCGTGGGGAAGATGTGATAAGCGCCAATCTTGAAGTATATCCTTTCTTCCAGCATCAACTCTCCATATGTCTTGTCTTCTTTTCTGTACGCCCTATCCAACCAAACTCTTCACACATCAGCATCAAAGTGAGTGGATAGGTGAGCCATTTTTGGCCCTATATTCGGAAGGTTCAACACTCTCAAGATGGCCTTAGAAAAAAAATCTACAGACACACCACAAATGTTAACTATGGTGCCTTCTTCCTTATTGTGCCAAAATTGATACATTTCTCCTAAGTACCAGCACCATTTTCAGAGAGGATAGGCCATAGTGGAGACCCTTTGAGTTGGTCCCTAATAGCCTCAAGAGAGAATTTTGTGAAAGGTCTGAAGTTCAATTCTCTGATCACTGCAGCTGACATGGACTTTTCATGGATGGCTTGAACATACTTCGAGGACAACGTGAGTTGTTGTCCTTGTTCAAGCACAGCAGTAGCTCCTCCTTCTACCTATCCTGATTGTACAGTAGCAGGAGTCTCTTGCTGGATGCTAAATGATTGTGCCTCCTGATCTACATATTGTTTGAGAGACACTTATCCTTTGCCTCTCCTAGGTTGCTTGGACACACCTTGAGAGGGCCCTTCTTATTCTCCATGCTTTGGGGCCATCTACAATCACACAGGGTTAGTCATTAGTAAGGTTGCTTACCAAAGTTAAGCTATACCTTAGTTCTTGCCTTAATGAATTCATCTTTTATTTTGTGTGATTTAAAGTTTGGAATTTTTGTGAAAATGTCCCCAAAAGGTTTTAATATTTAGCCCACTTTGATTAGGTGGCTTCACAATCTTAATTTCTTGGGATAAGTGAGGAGATGAAGTTGTTTTTTGAACATGTTTATTATTTTTATATCATTAATTATCCTTGATAGTGTCCTTTGGGTGATAACAAATTTTGAAAAATTTGTGCGTAATTCAAAGTGTACCCCTCCCCCATGACTAAGTTGAATACTTTAGGTTCAAATAGGTTCGAGTGGAATGAGAATTGGAGTGCTAGCGAGCAAGTTATGGCTGTTGGAATAAGAGATACGCAAGTTGCAAGTCGTAGAAGAAAATTTGAAAAACTTCCCCGCATGAATAGTTGCAAATGATGTTGACATTCGTGCATGCGGGGGCGGGGGACGTAATATCACGTACAAGATAGCATGGCCATGATATCACGTCAGATGTGATATCGCATACACGATATTGTGTCCTATTTAAAGTAGGGTACTTATAATAATTAATAAATTTTTGAAATTCCTAACTCAAAAATGAAGGACTTGAAGTTGATGTAAAGGGTCTAGGATAATATTAATCAAGCTTGAAGGCACAAAAAGGATAATGATGTAAAATCTGGCAATGAAAGTCATGAAGAGCATGAGGAAAAAGGACATGTGTTGGTACATAGGAATGTTTGAACTGAAAGGATGATAAGGGAAAGAAGAATGTTGGTAATGCAATCCTTAGAGGGCGTAAAATGATGTGAGGGTAATGTGTGACAAGTGCAAATTACAAAAGTCATGCAAGTGGGTCCTCCCCAAAGCAAGTTCAAACCTATAATGCCCTTGTGTAACCACACCTTAAAATGTCCATAGGCACTAGAATGGTTACATGTAATCCATACCAATTCCACAAAACACACTCATGTAGATACCACCATGATGAGGTATGAATTCATTGCTACACAAGACACAAGTCACAAATTCATGAACAACAAGGTGAGACAAATTATAGAAGGGATTGCAGAGATTGGGACATGAGGTAACTAACCTAGGGCACAATGAATCTTGAGTGTAGACACAATTAATGTGTCATTAGTCCATCACTCCAAAATCAAGACCAAGTCCATTCCTTCGATCAGTGACATCACATTGCTTCATTCAATGATGGACAACCATAAGAGCATCATGACAACAAGGCGTATGATCACTTGGTGTTTTGTACAAGGGAGGAGTGATTTTTCTTTGTGACACTCTTCTTCTCTCTTCTGTTTTTTTTTTTGAATGAATGGAATGATTAAGCTAGAGAAGCCACCTACCTTCAAGCATGGGTGCATGTATTTCCAATGGGACCCCCTAGAATAGCATTGAGTTTTCTTGATTGAGTGCCTTTTGATTACTCTTACTCCCATTTTTGATTAGATCTACAAGGATCTTAGTACAACCAAGCTACATGATAACTTCTATAGATGTCACCAAAGAGAATCCACAAGTCCTCTTGATGTCACACCCTAGCCATTCCTGCTTAGTCCATCCTTCTTCACTCTGGGCATAATGAATACAAAATTACTTTAAGTTTTAATGATGTCAAGAATATCATTGAATCCAGAGTAGGACCTCTTATTAATAGAATGGGTGGGTGGATGTGATGGGCTTACTATCTAAATAATTAGTTACCTAAGACTTGATAGTATAGAACAACATCTCAACCAACGAGTCACATGAGTGTTTTATTTATAGATGAGATTGCTCATAAAAAGATAAAAAGACAACAAAAAACTAAAAAATTAAAGAAACAGGAAAAAATTTATTAATTCTATGTTGTTAGAATGGAGGATACCCCCCATGACTAAACAATTGAGCATGGCTAGAATTAATAAATGGAAGGTTGGGATCCTTGCATATTGAAAATACTGGGACCCAGTCATACTTACCCCATTGGGGTTCACACACTTGATTAGAGTTGACATAGTGGGGTAAGTTATAAGATGTGGTTAATTTATAAGGATTTGACCCACTATGGTACTTATGACCATAAGCTGGTATGCAAGGATCAACATGTCTCCCCATGTGGCTATATTCATT
Organism: Gnetum montanum; assembly: GCA_015680685.1. Taxonomy (NCBI): domain Eukaryota; kingdom Viridiplantae; phylum Streptophyta; class Gnetopsida; order Gnetales; family Gnetaceae; genus Gnetum; species Gnetum montanum. The sequence continues at coordinate 462,113 of MNCI01005576.1, read as the reverse complement.
GGGCCGCACGGTTGTTGGAGTATTGAGTGGTGGCCTTGATAAGGTAACATGAGGCGTGGGGTTCAAAGAGGAAGATGCACCACAGTGTTGGACTTATGCTAAGTTGGCGGATGCAGAATTGTGATGTCCCTTTCTATAGTCACGTCTAAAGAAGGGATGCCTTCAATGTTGTAGAGGGTTTCCATTGCTGTTAACAGTAGAAGCACAAGTAACGTTCGTGGATTGATGCTGTGGTGCAAATCCTTTGGGTACAATTGGTGCTGATGTAGAAGGAGGTGAAGGATGAGAATTTTGAAATTGAGGAGAAGTGTAAGGTACCCAAGGTGGTGGTTTTTTTGGATAGGATATGGGTTGATGGTATTGAGGAGAACAATAATAATGTGGTGAGATAGAGGATGTTGACCCACTTGGGGAAACAAAATGTTGAACTCGATAAGCACTTAGGTTTAGATGGTATGAAGGGTGTAACTAGTTTGGGGATGGCCTTCCCCACGACTAGGATTGGTGCCACTATGATTGAACACAGTATTTCTGCATGAACTCTGGATGTAACATTCTTCCCCAATACTCATGTAAATGTGACAAGATTGGGCATTGGCCCTTGGGGTGATCATATAGGCAAATGTTACATTGATACGTATGATTGATAGTTAAGTTCTTATTCTCTTCAACCCTTCTTTCCAATTTTCTAAAGGTGTGTTTTCCTATTTCTTGGGTTTTCATAACTCTATTTACAATAATGTTGGCATATTCTCCACATGTTTCATGCATCCATTCCATCATTTTATTGATCTTTGCCTCAACTTCATCCAATGATTGTAGTACTAGCAAAGATTGTTCTCCTCAAGGCTAACACTCTTGCATAGGTTTGATATCTTTCATTAAATAGTTCTATCATTGTCAGCCAACGTCGAATTGATTTTGGCTTTAATGACCTATACCATAGTTTTGCTTGGCCAATGAGTGTCGTAGGAAAGAGCTTAAGTTTTTGCCATCCATTATCAATGTTTTTCCATACACAGGCATCATGGAAGGCTTGTAGATGATGTTGTGGATCTAAATCTTAACCTCTTGAAAACTTAGGAAAGTTATTTAAGTCAAGCTTGGGTAGACAGATTTCCTTATGATGCTTGTGGGATATTCGAACAACCTCTTGTATATGTGTTAGGCTCTTAGTGGCTAGTAAGGGTTCATCGTCACTAGGTAGGTTATGCATTTGGGAGTTGGAATGATGTTGTCTTAGTTTATGTTCATAAGAGACCCCTACATCAGATTAGGTACTCCAAACTTCATCTTCATTGTTATATAATTCATTGGTTCTCCAATGAATTGCCTTACTAGTTGTTGCATTATCATAGTCTTGTGAGAGAGACATTGTTGTGAATCGTGTGTGACTTAATTGAATTGAATTTAATTTCTTTTCTAAAGGATATATTGTTAATACTTGTTATAGCGATTTTGTATGATATAACTAATCTAGATAACTAGCACCATCCTTGGTAACGATGCCAATGATGAGTGGCGAGGTACCCCTACACTCAACCATATGAATATGAGCATTTCATGCACGATCTGGTCAAACTTTGTAGACGAGCTAGTTGTGGTATCTAGATAGTTACTCATTGATCAGAGTTCACTGTCTTCCCACCTGGACTAGTATTTACTTTGTCACATATGGTTTAGTCTAGAGTGAGGTGTGTGATGTTGTCCTAAGCTAGTGCTACTTCTAGAGGCAATGGAAGATAACTTTAATTAAGCTAGGAGGAAAAGGGAGAGAGAATCTAAGCTAGCCTAAGTGCGATGAGCATCCATCCCTTAATCATCTATACACATCTTGCACCTCATGCACAACTACCATTGGGATTACCAAGCACATGTCCTAGGTACATTGCTAGGTTACCAAGTAGTCACACTTGAATGCCTGTGATTAAGTCATACTCATTTTGCTTTTAAGGAGTTTAGGGTGAAGAGATATTAACTACGAAAACAATAAATAACAATAACAATTAAATAATTAAACTAAGTGAATGCTACAATGATGAAGCAATCTCAATCTTTATTTCTAGTCATGTGCATGTCCGAGTACGTCACACTCAAATAAAGGATGCCATACAATTACAATCATCACGCTACGGGCATGCACTAGGAGAAAGGGTTGAGAAAGACTAAAAATGAAAACTAACCTCTAACTAAAAAACCTCTTTTTAAAACTAACTCTTTTCCCATGTATCCCATTATGTATTTATAGGCTCACATAGGAATTGCAATATCGTAAGTGCGATATCATGACCTAATGAATCACGATTCATCTATCCTATTTGTTTGTCTTCTTGCTAACACTCCTAAAGGAATCAATCTACCACAATCACAACCTAGCCAAGTGTAACCGCCAACAAGACAAGGTACTTAATAGCTATGTGTTACACATTACATACTAATTCATGATTTTATTGTGATTGCAGTGGGAAGCATGGACCGTAAGTAGGACTATCTTTACCAAGGATGATGTGGTAGTACCACACAATGAGGATCATTCATGATCATGGGATATTCTCTCTTACTCTTCAGCTTCAAAGAGGTGTTGGATGTTAGTGTTATCTAGGATGTTCACTTCTCTTATCATGAACACCCAATTTTGTAAAATATTGTAACTCCATACACTTGGACACTCAGAGTCTGTCTATTCCATCTGAGTTAGTTTGTATGTTAGTCAATAATCCCATACCTACCCAATATTTTGTAAAGAACTTGTTCCTTCTCTTCTTCACTTGAGGACATGTTTTCATTCAGTTGTGGGGGTATGATGAATCACTTTTTCATCTTCTCTGACATCAGGTATCCGACATCAAAGCCTTAACATTGGGTATATGATGTCGGAGCCTAGATGCGATGTTAGGTATATGATTTCATGGGATATATGCCAGCTTATAAATATAGCACTTAGGCTCATGATTTGCAGTTAGTTTTTAGTTCAATTTTTGATAGGATTCAATTAGATTAGTAAAGCTCTTACAGTTTGTTTCTAGAGTTAGAATATTTTCTGAGTGCTTGCAGAAAGAGTCTAAGTGTATACGAATCTTTGTTCGAACACTAATTTACTTGAGCACAGCAGTGTGATGAGAATAAAAAATGAACTCTTTTGACAATCCTTGCAACACTAAGAATAGATTAATGTTTTCTTTAATGCACTTTGCTTTAATGCATTTAAATTAAGCAATTAATTTCTAGTTGTTAATGAACATAAGCACGACCACTGCAAGCATATATATAGTGCTTGGTAACCCAGCAATGCTTAACTTTTGGTAGCCCAACAATGCTATATGTGTTCATGATGTATCCAAGAAAGTGGAATGAGAACTTTTGTTAGGCTAGCTAGGCAGTAAATGAATTAGATCTTTAATTACTTTACCTTTCATTCTTGTTGTAGGTGATTAAACTTATAAAACATAAAATGAGAAAAATCATGTACCTCAATTATGCTTAAAACATACCCTTGAACTTCACAAGTGTAGTTGGGAAGACAACGAACATTCTCAACACCCATTTCACTTCCTTGAAGAACTAGTGCAATGGAGAACTATAGGTCCATAGAATTTGACTAGATCGCACATAAACACCTTGGTGATTCATATGATTGGGTGTAGGGGTACCTCGCCGCTCATCAATGATCTATGTCATGATGATTCTACTTTTTATGAATGTAACAATACCTCAATATTCATTATCTTTTTCGATCATTGTTTATCTTTATCACCATTGCCTAGGAGGAGACTTCTACATTAGATGCATATGCATTTATCTCAACTTCTTCTTCTAAGACTTTTGCATATAATTCCATCACGGTGTACATTTTTCCACCATTCTTCATGGTTTAAGAAAATACATCATATGATGGTGGAAGTGCTCCTAACAAATAGAATTTAATAGTTTTGTCTCATATTTAAGCATTTTGTACCAAGAAGTTGGCTTGCAATGTTAATATCTTTTATATAAGAGCAGCAATTGGTTCACTTTCTTTTAGTCTCAATGAGTTCAATTGATTTCATAACGATACAATTTTGGATTCATTTTTAACTTCAAAACTCTCCTCAAGCTTCTTCCACATTTTGTATGAAAAATATTATTTCTTTATCAATTGTACAAAATCTTTAGACATACTTAGGGTAATCAACATTTGTGTCATTTTGTTATTGTTATCCACCATGGAAATTTCCATCAATGTTTCTTCAAGGTCATTTCCTTGAAGTAAAAATTGTTAACCTTTTGGTATGTCAAAAATATTGGAAAATAGAGAATTTGGAAAATGTGCTTGTGGATTTTATAGGACTTGGAAAGGACAAGAATACGATGACAAGAGTACAATGATATTGAAACAAAGAGCATTGTGAGATTGGGACAAGAGCTTAGATGGTGTCAAGATAATAGATCAGGACAAAGAGCAAGTTGAGAACTAGATGAGAGGTAAGTTGTCAATCTAAGATGACAAAGTCTCAATCAAAGACCAAAGATGAAAGATGTCAAGGATACATGAAGCCTAGAAGTTAAAAAGAAGGTGTTACAGTACCTACCAAGACATCGCAAAAGAACATTAGATATCCCAGAGCCAAAAGCTCAATTTCAAGCTAGATGTTCCACAAAAATAGCAGACATCCCAATTGTTCTTAAGATGTTCTAGCTAGGACGTCCTACTTGCAAGCAAAAAATTCAGTGGTACATTCCAAGCTCAAATGAGACATCCTAACTAGTCATTTTCTAGCCATTGTACAAATTCCAATGATTATTTGACAAGGATAGAGGTTATAAAAGAAATAAAATCTTTATGAAAAATACAAGCACTATTCATACAAATATTCCTTCATTGTATACATCTTGTAAATTGATTTGTTCTTCAATTCTCTATCTTTTGTCAGTTGTATTTTGTATTGTGAGATCCTCAAAGTAAAACAATTGTAAAGTAGGATTACATTCTTTCCTTAATGCTATTTCTTCCTTTTTAAGCCCTATAGGGTTGATGTACTTCTTGCGGGAAGGTATCTATTGAGCTTGTTGAGAGCTTGTAGGTTGAGTGTGTTTCTTGAGAGACAATACTTCATGTGGAGATCACATCATTGAAAAGGTTGTGGGATCCTTCCAACACATTTTGAGCTTGTTGGGACCTTGCAAGGTTGAGTGTGTTTCTTGAGAGAAAACACTCCTTATGGAGCTTAAAATTTGTAAAGGTTGTGATGTCCTTGAAACCACATTTTTGAAGAAACAAAGTTCGAAGGTGTCTAATGATCCTACCCTTTGAGTGTGGAAGTAACCAAGTTGGGGAACCATGTAAATCTAGTTAAAGTTCTAGTTGTCTTGGTTGTTTGAATTGGTGAAACTTATTCCTTCCTTCTACCCCCACTCCTCCCCGTCTTCTTTAAGTTCTTGATCCTCAAAAATTTCATTTCAAGCTTATCCATATTGTATTGAAGCATTTAGAACTTGGATTTCAAGTAATGAAACTCATATTCTTACCTTCGTCATGGTAATGTAAAAAACATGTTGCCAATTGATGAGCGGCGAGGTACCCCTACGCTCAACCATACGAATAAAAGCATTTCATGCACGATCTGGTCGAATTCCAAGGACTAAGTCCCTATGCACCTTCATAGAATAATAATGGGTAGATTAATCGTTTTCTTCCCAAACTTACTTGTATGTCACAGTTGTATGGTTAAGTAAGCTTGAGGTATATGATTTTTATGGTTTTTATGTGTTTTATATCCTGCACTAATAAGGAGGGGAGAGAGAAGTAACTAAGTAACTAATCTAATTTGACTATTCATTAACTAAGTTCGAAGTACTCCTAACACCAGTATCTGTTCCCACTTGCCATACACATCTTGAACCAGTGCAACGCTACTGGGCTTACCTAATGCTAGTCGTTACTGGGTTACCAAGCACTACACGCATGCTCGAAGTGGTCGTATTGAGTGTATTTAACTAAGAGAGTTGTAGGGTGAGAGAAATCATTAATTAACTATGAAAGAATTAACTAATAATTAACACTAATTAATCTATTTTGTATGCTGCAAGGTTTATCATAAAGTTTGTATTTATTGTCGTACACAAAGTGTGCTCAGGTACACAATGCTCGAATAAAGAGCCGTTCACTCTATGACTCCTACTACGAGCACATAGAAATAATTCTAACTCTGGAGGGAGAAAATGGCAAGAGTTTGACTAAGGGACTAATTCTTAACTGTGGGAACCAAGGGCGATGCCTCTTATTTATAGAAAAGAAGGCAGGCCGCAATATCGAGTATCCGATATCACATGGTCGATTTGATATCATGGACACAATATCGCATACACAATATCATGGTTCATCATACCCCCATGAATGAATGAAAACTCATCCTCAAGTTCCTTACAAAATATTGGAAAGGTATGGGATTATTAACTGAATGACTATTGATGGTGGAACAGGGTGACTGACTCAATGTGCCTAGTGAATGGATCAACAATACAATACATGACATCATTAGAGTTCATGAACACAAAAGTGAACACTGTACATAAATGAAATCCAGCCTTATTGGTAGCTAAAAGAGAAGAAGGAGAGAGAGAGAAAAGAATAAGATGTGTTGCTACCGATGCCAATATTGTGCCTGCCATTGCTCATCCATAACCATGCCATCAATCTTGCTCCTTTCATGAATGTTCTAGTTTTGGTCCATCCTGAGTGCATGCTCTAGACCTGGTCCATTGTTGTATGATCATCATCTGCACACAAAACATAGTCACAAATGAGTGAGGGTAGATAAATCATAATGTAGTTGATACCTTGCCTCGATGTGAAGTGCATTGGTAAGTTGTGGTTATGGTAGATATTGGTTTTGGAGTTTTAACACTGGTAACTACCTAAGGTGTAGGGGTTAGGAAAAATTGAAAAATTTGTGCCTAGGCCCCCATGACGAAGAGTGAACCTTCGGTATCGATAGGGTGGAAAAAGATAAGGTATAAGAGAGGTGGAGAAAAAGTAACAACAACAACGCCAATAAAATAGATGTTATAGATAGGGATGAAACAAAAATTGGTGATTGTAGAAAATGTTTAAGGGAAAGAAGTTAACACGTGCACTAAAAAGGAATGCCAGTGGGTCCTCCCCAAAGCAGGCTCATGCCCTTGAAGTCGTGACAGACCTGCAAACCAAAGAGTCCGTAGGCTCTTGGAATGTCATTGGGACGCAAGAGTTAAAAACTTACCCACAAGAAATTACCAAGGAAGAACAATGCATCAACCAAGATACAGACTAATGATAAAATCGACAATGAGGTGAGAAATGGAAAGGTTTTCATGAGCAAAGTTTTGTTTGTTGCACATTCACTAACAGTCTCTTATCTGTGCTCTTAGTTTTATATATGGTCATGGCCCCTAAAGGAAAAGTTAAATAAATAATGTAAGGTCCTTCCATAGTATTTGAAATTTGGTCCATTGTGACACATGTGTGGAGTTCCAATAGAGAACCTTATCTCCTAGTTGGTACTTAACTCTCCTAATTTTCAGGTCATGATGTTGTTTATTAAATGCCTTGCGCAACTCATTAGATGACAAGGTAGCTAGTTGGTTCTCATCTAGCAAGTTAAGAGTCATTAACCTTT
>MNCI01005576.1:427802-453290 GCA_015680685.1 Gnetum montanum | reverse complement strand
GTTTGGACCAGTCAGGAACTTGTAGAATGGGTGTTTCTACCAGCTTCTACTTCAAAGTTTGGAAGGCTATTTTGCATTCCCTGGTCCACTCGAAGGGTACATCCTTTTTCTTTAACTCTACCAATGGTTTGGCAACCTTTGAAAAGTTCTCTATGAATCTCCTATATTAGCCATTGTGTCCAAGGAATGATCGAATGTCTTTGATAGTTTTCGGTTGACGGGTAATTCCTTGGATGACCTTGATTTTCTTAGGCTCTACCTCTATCCTTGCATGTGAAATTTTATGTCCAAGTACTATGTCTTCTTGGACCATTAAATGGCTTTTCTACTAGTTGAGCCTTAGATTAGTCTCTACACATCTTTTCAGCACTTGCTCTAATCGGTCCAAGGCTTGATCAAAACTTTCTCCATAAGTGGAGAAGTCATCCATAAAGACTTCCACACCATTTCCTATTTCCTACTGGAATATGCTTAGAACTAAGTGTTGAAAAGTGGTAGGGGCATTGCACAAGCCAAATGGCATTTGTTTGTATGCAAACGTTCCCAAGGACTAGTGAACATGGTTTTGGCTTGGTCTTCTGGGGCTATTTGTGTTTGGTTGTATCTGCTATAGCCATCCAGAAAACTATAATAGCGATGCCCTATGATTGTGTCTAAGACTTGGTCAACAAATGGCAACAGAAAGTGATCCTTGAATGTTGTCATGTTTAAAAACCTAAAATCTATGCACATCCTCCATTTTCCTCCCTTTTAGGCATGATTACTAAGGGACTAACCCATTCACTATCAGTAATGAGGTATATGAACCCAACCTTTAGAAGATGTTCGATTTCTTCTTTTACTACTTGCTTCAACTTTGGGTTGAATTGCCTCTATGGTTGTTTTTGAGGCTTCATGGAGGAGTCAATGTAAATCTTGTGTTGGCATATCCTAGGATCTATTCCAGTTAATTCCAAATATGACTAGGAGAAGGCTTTTAACCACTTGTTTATTACCCTGAGCAAACTTTCTTTTTGTTGCGGGGCAAGTCTTGCATTGATGATTACCAATTTTCCATTCTTAAGGAACGTGTACTCCATACCGATGGGCAATGGTTTTAGCTCTAGGGGCTCTTGTTTAAATTTATTAGAAATTTCCAACTTTCCCTAGTTGATGTTTTCTAAGTTAGGACAGGGAAGTTGGCAATGGACTTGCTCTAATGCATCAATGCTATCTATGTAAGCGCAAGTTAAACCCTTAGTCAGTTCCATGCATAGAAGTGAGCTACTTTCTTGATCAGCTATCAACCACTAGGTGTCTTCTTGTCTTGTGGCTGCTGCATATAGGCACCTTTGTATGTTGATCATTTGTGCACACTAATTGTATGCAGGCAATGTCAAACTTTGCACAACCCATGATCTCTAGACGCAATTGCACCCTGTGTCATTGTATACGATGCATGAAACCTTTTTTTTCTTGATCTTTCTGAAATTTTTTTTCCTTAGATATTTCTAGGGAAAGATCATAGATTCCTAGGCATGCATAGATAGTGCTTAGCCATGCCCTTACCATTATGATTGGGAAGTCCCCCTTATTGTTATTCACTTGGATCGCCAGGAAGTTAGCTGGATACGACCACCCACAAACAGTGGTAACAATATCCTCCACTAATCCCAAGGGGATAGTGATGGACTGGTCAGCTAACTCTAAACGAAAATTGTTCTTTTTTAATGGGGGTAGGTTCTAGGCCTTATACATTTCTTAGGATATTAGGTTGACACCGGAACCTGAATCCAAAAGAGCTTTACATGGCTCATTCCCAGTGATTTGTAAATAGATTAGGGGACTCCTAGGATCAGAGAATTTCTTGGGAAGGTGGCCAGCTTTGATCCAATCAGTAACGACATGTGTTAACATGACCATATGCATTGAATGTGGTGTTAAGTTCAAAGGGGGATTTGAAGCTTTAGTTGATACGAAGGCATCCAAAGACTCAGCCACTTGGGATTGCAAAGGCTTGGTTGGACTATGGGTTCTGAATAAAGATCTTTTCTTTGTATGGTTATCAGAACTAACCATAGGTTGAGGATTAACAACCCTTGTGGCATTTTTTTGCTGTGGCTGAGTAGGGAGTTCACCTTGCATTGCTGGAGCAAGTGGTAATAGAGCTATTAGTGAGAGAGATGCGGCCAGATTGGAAGGATGGTATACTTGTGGAATATCGCACCTAGGAGAGGAAGTCCTATAGTACTCGTGGGCTTGGTAGTGATGTTGGGGAGTAACATGACCAACAGAGTCATGTGGAGAGATTGGATGCTACAAATATCCATAGGGGTCTGGTTGCCGGTAAGGATATTGTTGCCTTGGTAAGGGCATTCCCCATGATTGTGGGTGCTACCACTGTTGATTTTGCTCATTTGGTTATGGTGGAGTTCCACTTGGATAATACGTTAAAGGTTGGTGGAATTGCCTTAGGTTACCTTGGGGATAAGGTAACCGTCGGGATGTTTGTCATTTGTTTAAACGTGAATAAAGTGCATACACCCTAGACTCCTATAAATGTGATATTACAGGGCAACATCCCTTAAGATGGTCGTATTGAAAAATCTTACATCCACTATCATTGTCTGTATCTGAGTCCACAACCTCTTCAATAACCACAACTTTACCCTTATCCTTGTTACGTGCATTTTTTGCTTCTCTCTTTTTTCTTTTGTCACGATCACTACCTTGCTCCCTAGACTCTACTACTTTGAGCATAGTTTATAACCTACTATCCAAGGAGTCCCACATTTGGTCTACCTTTGCTAATACTTTTAATTCTAACTTTTTAATAGGCAAGGTTTTCCTATTCACCATCTCTTCGAGTGATGACTCTTCCTCATCCTCACAAAATCTTACCCCCTTCTTTCAGAGGGAAGGATCTCAGTTGTATTCTTCTATACTCTCTCTTTTTCGTAGCTCACCTTCTTCCTTAACTAATTGCTCCAGCAGTTTGTGAATTTGATGGAACCTAAGCTCAGATAACCTTCCTTGGGCATAAGTCCCAAGGGTCCTTCTTGTTTCATGCCTAAGCCCATCTATGAGATGGCGTAGTTGATTCTGTTGTGAATAACCATGGATAGGACAATGATGTAGTAGTGCATAATAGCGGTCCATGGTAGCATCCAAGGGTTCATGAATTTCTTGTTTCCATCCTTGGATTTGCTTTCATAGGTTATATGCCCAGGAGTACGTTTGGTACTTATCGTTGAACAATTCTAACATAGTAGTCCACCTACAAATGGATTCTAGTTCTAAGGACCGGTACCAGCTTTCAACTTCTTTTATTAGTGTTGCTGGGAACAACTTAAGCTTTTGCCACTCATTTTTTATGTTTTGCAGGGCAGACACATCATGAAATGCTTGTAAGTGATTTTGAGGATCAACGTTATATCCCTCTTTAAATCGTGGGATGTTGTTCATGTCTAGCCTCTTGATCTTACTATTTTTTTGGTTCCTTTTTGGAACTCTTACGGCCTCAGTTATATCTAGCATGCTTTGTGTAGCGAGTAGGGGTTCATCATGATCATCTCGTTCGTAGTGTCAATGGTGTCTACGTGGTTCCCTACTCTCCCTTCTTCTATGGTGTGATTCCCTAAAGTGCCCTTATCTTCTATCTTGGTTGTCCCATTTGTGACTTCCACTTTGTTTGCTCTTATCCTCACGATTTGTTTCTCTATGGCTACGCCCGAATACGGAAGGAGATGGTGAAGGAGATGATGAAGGTGAAGAAGAAAGAGAACCACGATCATGACGGTGTCTACTACCTTCTCTTCGGTGGTCTTCCCCTTGATCGCTATTGTGATTAGAATGCCCATCTTTATCATGTGTCTTTGTTCCTTTTTTGGACTCTTTGTGTCCATTGGTATTAGCACATAGGTTGTGAATAGTAGAATGAAGGTTCTGATACACAACCCCTTGGCCAAAGTCAAGGGAAGGAACATCGTTATGTGGGTGACTACCTGAGGTAGGTTTATCACCCTCAATTTTACTTAAAATGTTTGGGGCATCCTTAGACCATTTCCCTTTAAGGACTTATGGTGTTTCTCTTGTTGCAAGTTCCTTTGACATCACGCTTTAGTGGGACGATAGTCTCTTGAATCATAGTCTTGCGCAATGTACTTTGCATGTAAGTGTTGCATGCCTATTTGTGTGAGAGCATGAAGAAGCATACTTGGGACTGAACGGTCGGGAGGTAACACTGTTACCTTCCAAGTCACACCAACGCAGTTGTTCGTCTTGGTGGAGAATAAAGGTGAAGTCAGGTACATATTCATCGAGATGAATATATACCACACAAAATTGTTGAGGAACTAGTAGGTCAACATCATGTGTATTTTTCCACCAATTGCTTCTTGTGTTAGTCCTAGGTGGTGAAGTGCTCTTGTGCGAAGAAGAAGACATCTTGTCTTGTTCAGTGTGCAATGTACTATATATTTTTTTTCTCTTAACCAACCCTAAGGGTTCATTCCAACAATGTGAATAATTTCCTAAGTTCTACTTAGCGCACAAACAACAAAGTCCCTGGCAACGACACCAATGATGAGCGGTAAGGTACCCCTATGCTCAACCATACGAATATAAGCATTTCACGCATGATCTAGTCGAATTCCAAGGACTAAGTGCTTATGTGCCTTCATGGAACAATAACTGGTTGATTAATCATTATCTTCTGAAACTATGCATAATTGTTAATCATTTTTATTTTATAAAATATTGACTTCCTTTATTTTGCATTTGTGTTTTATATAGGTTTTCAATGATGTGCCAAGTCAATAATTAAACTCAATTTCATATATTTTCAATTAAAAATTTATTTTAATGAACTAATGCTAAAGCCTCATGATAAGATATATATATTGTAGTTTTGGAAAAATATTGGTATTTCACCATAGCTTTATATTTTTAGGGCCAATACCATCCTTCCTCAAACTTAATTGTTGTCTCTTGATTTTTCAAAATATCAAAAAATAACATTATACACCTAAATATCCTTAGAATCAGAAAATTTTCTTATGCAAAGTTAGCTGAATTGATAATTTTATTAATTTATAAATAAATAAATTCCAAATTAAAAATGATGATGAAGGCATTATTTTAGATACATCAAAACTAGCTTGCTACAATTAAAGGGGATTGAAGGTGTAATCATTCTAATAAAAGCTCAAAGTCCGTACATCATACAAGTCGTGTATGTCTAACTCCGAAATGGTCGGTATAAGTCATGCTTATAAATAAGAAAGCAAAAAATTAAAAACATCCATTTAGAAATACCAAACACCTAAAAGTCTTAACAGTTGAATATAAGTACAGGTAGAGGCCACAATTATTGGACTTGCAGTATTTTAACTTGTGTGGCCACAAACTCATGTTAAGTCCTGAATTTGTCTGTTTTTTATTTGTTTTTTGGCCAATAGGCCATTACCGGTCATAATTCAGTAACATTAATTTTTTGTGCGTAACACAAATTTGTAAATAACACTGACGTGTAACTAAAATTCCAAATTTGTAAATAACACTGACGTGTAACTAAAATTCCAGGCCATTTCGATAACCCAACTTTGTGCATAATGCTGCAACTGAAACCGTGTTAGAACTGCGACCTCTGCTACAACCACGACCAGCAGATCTGTCAGAGCCACGGCCTCCTCTCCTCTTCACAGTTTTTGCTCTAGGATCTTTGGCAGCCATGTCACCATGTTGCACAGTCTACAATGAAAATATGCCATGGCCATCAACCTGAGAGGTATGTAAATATCTCCAATAAGATTCACGGTCATCCGCAGATGATGTGGCAGCCATACCACGGTGCTGCACAGTGGTGTACAAAGGTCACGAGATGCACAGTGGTATACAAAGTTCACGAGATGTGCGTGGGAGAGGCCAACACGGGTAGATGTGCAGCGTCGCCCTTAAATCCAAGTGCAGAGCAGCGAATAGAAACGCAGAAGCATTGAACAACACGAAATTATGGAATCCATGGCAGGGTTATGCTTGTGTTCGCATACACTAATATATATGGAATTCTGGAATCCATTTCTCCGCCCCTACTCTGCAAGCAAGGAGGAGGAAGTAGAGGGTCAGAAGGCTGCATGGCGATTCATTTTTGCATTTGCAGAAATGTTCACGACAATGGCAGTCTTAAAGTTAGGCATTCCGGATATTCTCACGGCGGAGGGTCCGAACGCCAAGCTAACGCTTGCAGAAATCAGGTAGCGCGTGCAGAGTAGGAATCCGTTGGATCTGCCTAACTCCGGCATCGAAGTAGCTGTTGACGCCGGCAGAGAGCGGCCACGGCCATGCGTCTCTGAAATCCATGTTCAGCAACTATGATATAGGACCCAACGTATGAGTTCATCTAAGGACGGAATGCCTGAACATGGAAACATGACAATGGATGTTAATGGAAACTATAAAATCAGAGATCTCAACCTTCAGCAAGCATCGTAACGTCCGACGTTGTCTGAGAGCTTGAATTTAGCAACCTTTCTTTTTTCTACGCTGCTATTTCAGCGCAGGCCCGGTGTTGCAGAGAATCTACAATTTGCCTTCCGCAAGTCCAGCGGAAAGGATGGCATGCATGGCAGGTTCGTCATCCACATAGGCGAAAAGAAGAAACGGAAAGTTAGACGACTGCAGACCCGTTAGAGACATGGCGCGGTGCAGCGTGCAGGAATGGTGGAAGAGAGATTATTCCCTGAAAGCGTCCTATTGCTGCGGTGGAATTTTGGCCCAGATTCTACTGTCTGCCGTAGGAAAGAAAATTTTACCATGTTCTGGAGCTGTTTGGCGGATGCAAACTTGGCGACTTCCTTGTGTAAAAGTGCGAGGAATGGCATTGCAGGAGCGACGACATGACATGTTGCAGATTGGTCTGTGAGTTCTCCACGGCGACGATTTTCTTTGTGTCTGTCATGGCTCTTTGTGTGGCAGACGTGGTGAAGCATCGGATGTTGACGACACAGGAGGCACTGCTGCAGATGACAGCCCAACCTGAATTACTTATGCCATGAGTAAGCCAATCACCCACCCAATTAGATCTGTTAGAACCACGGCCTCTACTGCGACCACGATCAGCAGATCTGCTAGAGCCGCGACCTTGACTGTGGCTGCAGTTGGGACTGCATCCGCGGTCAGAGGTAGAGATCGGCATGATTTTCCCTTCATCGCCACACTGCACTCAAACCCTAGCTTCTGCCATTGCGCCGGCACGAAACGAAACGAGAATGAAAACATGACAACCGCCAGAGCTGATGCCACCGCGTTTGAAGCCATTTTTGCTTCCGTTTTGGTTGAGTGAGCGAAAGTTTGCGTTAAGAAGGCGCGTTAAGAAGGTACAACATTCACAATGGAGTGCAGTTTTTCGGATTCAAACCTGCCTGCGTTTGACTGAGAGTCGCCAGTGGCACAGCATGAGCAGAAGAATTTTGGTCGTTGCATGCATTGACGTGATAGTGAAATTTTTCATCACACAAGTCCTCACATTGAGGCAAATAAAATGGTGGAAAGGATCTCTCAACTTGCCAGGTAAAATTGTAGAAAGGCTCTCAAGTTGTGGAATTTGTGTGTCCTACCACCACCACCAGAAAGTCTACTTTGCATAAATACTTTGGAATAATGTCCCAAGGTTCCTTGAAAGGCCACTAAACGTGCTCATCAGCAACTGAAACAGCGTGGGTGGGTTTTAGTGAGTTTACGTGACGACCGTTTTGGCTCGTTTTGGCCTGGAGTAGATAAAGCAGTGAGAAAAGCAACCAATCAAGTCACAGAAATGTGAGACAAAATTTGCCCTCTGCGTGGAATCATACGCTGGCAACTGCTTCTTTCTCTGCAACTACTGCAGAATACTACATGTGCATGAACCCTGCTCTCCATTCTCCGCTGCAAAATCTCAACTCTTTTCACTCTTACACTTTTTGGCAATTTTGCTTTGCTGTAACGCCTCTAGATTATTACATATCCAACAAGACATAAAAGTAAAGGAAAGCGAAGAAATGTGAGCTGTGTAAATTTCCAAGAAATTCTTTGGAGAAACAAATGAGCGTGAACAATGTAAATTGCTCGGAAATTTCTTGGAGACCCAAACAAGTGTGAGAAGGTTAAACGCACACAACGCCGTTTGACATTTTCAGCAGGAAATTAATTCCGTACATTGTCGTTTGATTTAATGTATTCCAAGGAGGTTGATTGCTGACCATGGCATAAATTTTAACGCGGTACATTTCCATTTTTTGTTACGCTGATTTGTTTCTCCTTGCTTTGTTTGTTTTTTTGCTTTGGTAACTTAACCCCTACTCACAACGCGCAATTTAGTTGATTTGTCCAGCCCACCGACGTTGTTTTGTTCTGTAGTTGCTTTATTAATACAATTACTAGAAACTGGCATTGATTGGTCTAGCCCCAACGCTTATGTGTTTTCTATGTTGCTGCTCTGGTGACAACCTTTACTCACATTTGTTTTTCTCTTTGCTCAATTTATTTTTTTCTCCACATTTAGTTTTGCCCTGTATTCAAACTTGGATCATTTTGCCCAGACTCAATCCCCCTTGTATTTATTTCTCTACTATTGCGTTGGCTTATCATCATAGTTATAAAAAGAGACAACTATCAAACTCACAATCTTTTTTTTAAAAAAATTTACTGTGTTCAACATCATTATAATCAAGCTTTATTATGTGCAATTTAAAGACAAACATGCTTAAAAGAGAGCTGAAATGGGAGAGAGGTCCTAGGGTAGGGCAAAGGTTCTTCTGGTTCCTCTCTATGGTTCAAGGACCATGGAACAATCTAATGTGCCCTTGAGTAGCACTTAAGTGTTAGAAAATCTATTCTAACTTGGCAGTACCAAGCCAACACTATGACTTTCTCCTATTGCTTCCATTCTTAGTCCTCTTTATACTTATCCAATGATCACAAATATGTAGGCAACCAAGATTGGATAGTTTTGGTGCGGTGCCTTGACAAACCTTATCTTAGATATATCACAAATATGTAGGCAACCAATGATGTTTATAGAGTTCCCTCCAATCTCCAAAGAAAGATATATCAAGATATTTAAGGCTTCGCACCTTCAAAGAAGATTGGATGAAGAGCAACACATTAAATCTAATGAAGAATGATCTCATTCTTTTTTGTCAACTAATTTTTACCATTTTGAATATCAGATCATTTGTAACTATACATTTTTCAATTACGCAAGTTTGTACATTGATCATTTCTGTTGTATTACAACATGTTTATGATCATTCAATAAAGCATGCCATGGTCTTATAATATTTCTATCTGTTATGTTTAAATCTGGTCTTATAATATTTCTATCTGTTATGTTTAAACATAAATCATCGCTGAATCTGGTCTTATAATATTTTTATCTGTTATGTTTAAACATAAATCATCGCTGCAGCAGAAGACGACTAGCGATCACTACCTTAGTTATATATTTATAATATATATCTATAAATTGGCTGATAGAATCTTATAAGATTACAAGTAAAAAGTTCTTTGAGTAAAAAATTTTACGACTTATGGACGAAGAACAAGATTTAAAAACCCAAATTTTCATGCCTTTTAGACGACGAACAAGAGCTCTGTACCTTATTTTTCCTAAAGATGGGTTTTCTGAAAAAAAAATTCCATGAATTAGTGTATGCTCTTACCATCGGCCGAATTTATGTTCTCACTTTCAACAAATTCGGTGAGTGTGAGAGAGCATACACTAATTTATGGAATTTTTTTTTTCAGAAAACCCATCCTTAGGAAAAATAAGGTACAGAACTCTTGTTCTTCGTCCAAAAGGCATGAAAATTTGGGTTTTTAAATCTTGTTAAGTCGTAAAATTTTTTACTCAAAGAATTGTAATCTTATAAGATTCTATCGGCCAGTTTATAAATATATATTATAAATATATAACTAAGCTAGTCATAAACAATTTGTTAGCCAGAACCAATAAGAAAAAGAAAGTAGGTGTAGACCATCTGATCTTCAATCCCCATGTACGAGCAGAGACCTAGACCCTCCAGCAAAGATGATTAATATCGAGACTGTTAACCTTGCTTCACCACCTAAAACAACTTCAGTTTGCTGGGTATACTTGCAAACCTTGCGCCTCCTGTACTGAAACTTTTATGACGAACATTTGGAACGTAGTTGAACTAGAACGATAAAAAACAGGGAATGATAGTATTTCTCTACTAATGGATGCAAGTGCATACGCGCAACAAGCATAAATGTTTAATTAAAACAAAGAATGCCGCAAAAATAAGAATCCAGCAGGAGTAGCAGCAGAGTATTAATGTCAATCAGTCAATTCCTTCTTCAAATCTTGCGTGTAAATCTGACAAATAAACACGGACTTGCTTGAGCATTCTAATTCTAGCTCAACGCAAAAGAAAGTTGAAGGAATGAAAAATCTCGGGTCTACCAATGTAAAATCAAAAGCTTTTTTGCCATTTTAGTATAAAGCATATTACCGAACGGAAATTATATATAAAATCTTTCCATTTTTAAGGAAAGCAACGTGTATTTGAATTCATAAATTGATTTGTCTGGTCGGTCTCGTACAGCACCTGGATACTCTACCAGGTTTGAAAAAACAAAATAAACACAACTAAAGTAACAGACTGAAGAGATTTGATAAAGGGATGTATCTCACATGGAAGAGTGCTTGTTTTGCATGCGAGAGGCACAGGGATCAATATCTGCATCTCCAAATTAATTTTTCCCCAACATCAAATATCAGTTGTCAAAAATTATTGAAATTTGTTATCAATTAACAATTCTCAAAATTATTGTAACTTATTGTTTTGTTAGGCAGAAAGTTACCAGTTTGCGTCACACTTAAGATATTGTTATATTTCTTTACAATTCTTCTAAAGAATTATATTGTCTCAACATCTCAAGCAAGAGGTGACTAGTTTATATCTCAACATCGCAAGTAAGAGGTTTTGAATCACACTTAAGACATTGTTATATTTCTCTATAATTCTTCTAATGAATTATGTTATCTCAACATCCCAAAAGAATGTAACTGCATGTGGCTACTTCTTGGCTAACAAGATAATGGGCTCACCACTTAAACTAACAAGAGAAAGATCTAAGTGATATTAAATTAATTGTTGATAATGTTTTTGCATATCATGAGATGAGATTGATCCAAAACCAAGCAATCCAAGGTGAATCCATATAGTTAGTTTGAGAGAGAATTGATGCTATATTTGTCTTTAAAATAAAAGAATTGATGTTAGCTTTTATGCTCATATTAAAGGATCTATGTTTTAGATAGAAGTGTTTGATGATTTATGTCTATAATTCAAGTAATGATTTCATCAATTCCTTAGCTAGGAAGCATTGCATATTTGCTGATCTATAATTCTTAGTCTTAGATTAGTGATTAAAGCTCAGGGGGGGAGGTTTTTGGAGAATTCCTTTGGAGCTTTTCATAATCCTCCCTTTGTAGATTAATGAATATGGTAGTTACATATAGTAGTTCTAGATAATCAAATTCCAAATCTAAGTCCTTTAAGGGTTGAAGCATTAGTACTTTGTCTCATGGTTCTTGTTCTCGCATGTTTTTGAAGCTTATGTTATGAATTCATGATGAATCTCATCTAAGATCTCATTGCATGTTTGAACTAGAATGTCCATTGTAATCCTAGTCTATCTTGATCTTGTGATTAAAGTTTAAGAAGAATTATCAATGATTTGCACTTGGATTGGGCTTGTTTATTGCTTATTTTAGGTATTTAATTTTTGCAAACCAAGCTATCTCACTAGGATTCTAATTGATAATAGTCACATTATATTGTCCCATATCGATCTAGCAATAAGGATTGATATTTTTGTATCTAAAAAGGCCTAAGGACTAGACAACTCATCATCTTTTATTGTAGCAACACTTATCGATACCATTAATTTTGATCTCACTAACATGAGTAAATGCTTTGATACTTTGAAACACGATACTGTGATAAAGCAACTAAGGAATGTAGGAGCTCTTATTGGTATAATAAAACTAATAGGCAAGTACATGTGTAGTGAAATCTATGACAAAGAAGGCCTGGACTACATCGATCATGGAGGTATCGGAATCCCACAAGATGGAGCGATATCTCCTTTGCATGTTTACCTAAATGGTCCTACAACACCATTGGTCACACATTGTATTCCCAACCTATAATAGAAAGTTTCTTTGGGGCTTTGTACAACCTTTATTAGGAAAATAAATTTTCCCATACCAATTATGCATTCAATTGTAGAATGAATAAATGTTGGTTCCCATGAATGTTGAATTCTATTAAAAAGATGACATTCCCAGTAATATATACATCCAAAAAGTAGAACATATACATTATTAACATCCAAGATAAAAATAATCTTAAAGCAACAATCAAGGTACATTTATTGGAAATGTAAAACCTACTTCCCATTAAAATATAGAAAGAAATTATCCATTATCGTAAACAAAATTAACATGCTCATAACTCATTATAGTAACAGATCAAGAAAACTATCCTCATCACAATTCTTTAAAAACATCAACTTTGAAAAAAACATTCATGACAACTATCCTCATCATAGTTCTTTAACAACATCATTTCTACAAAAAAACATTTAGTAAATGTAAGAAAGCGAAAATAAATTTTGCAATGGCCTTAATGCACTTGGAATTGGCAACCCAAGCTAGCATGCGAGGGAAAGCCAGCTTTACCACACTATGAACTATGCGAATGCAAACGTAAAGAGCCAGCTATGAAAATTCGTTAGCAATTGTCTCACAGATATTAATAGCTAGATGTATCTGCTTTAGATCTTTGTAAACGTGTATCTTGTACATATCCAGATTCTTAGGACAATGCCTTCTTCCAAGCTTTCTGCCATGATTGGGTTCATCAAATTTCTCCTTCCCCATCATTTTGGCCTTCTTAGACTTTGGCTACATGAACAAAGTTTTTTGCACATGCTACTTTTATACCTTGGACACCATTTTCACTTCTTCTTTGGATTTTTTCCTGCAAAATATCAAAATATCATGAAGTTTTGATGGGATGGTTTTATCAGCTACAATGAGATTAAAATGTCATGATCTTCTTACACGTCATTTTCATTAGTTTTATGGCCCAACCACTAGAGGTTTGTATTATGTGGAGGGTCAACTGGTCTCTTCATTTATGCTTATTGCTTCTACTACCATTTTGCTTGCTTCAACATGACAAGTGTTAAAGTATGGTGTGGTGGCTTGAATTCTATTTTTGGTTTTCTGTCGTTACATTATACTAGAAGTTGAATAGTTGACCATTATAGAAGTTAAAGGGTTGGTCATTACACAAGTTGAAGGGTCAATCATTATAGAAGTTGAAGAGTCGATCATTATGGAAGTTGAAAGGTATGCTGTTACAAAAGTTGAAGGGTCAACCATTACAGAAGTTGAAGGGTATGTCATTACGGAAGTTGAAGGGTATGCCATTATAGAAGTTGAATGATTAGCCATTACAAAAGTTGAAGAATCTATCATTATAGAAGTTGAAGGATCAACTATTACGGAAGTTGAAGGGTCAACCATTACAGAAGTTGAAAGGTTGGCCATTATGGAAGTTGAAAGGTTGAAAGTTGAAGGAACACTATTTTTCTCTCTCTTTTATGTAGACACCTTTGCACTCTTCTTTTTAGAGATTACTCTTCTATAGTACATTCAATCTATAATCTAATAAATTAACTCTCTGCTTCTACCCATGGTTTTCATCCTAATTTAGAGTCTCCACATAAATTTTATGTGTGTTGTTGTTTTGATTTCTATATGGCTATTGCATTCATGTTTTTTCTTATTTTACTTTTTCTATAATTGGTATCAAAGCCAAGTTTGATTTTGGCAATGCCAACTATGAAATATGGTATTTTTCTTTTGGATCGGAACACCAGATTTTTGCTATTACAAGCCAAGTTAGGGTAGGCCTAAGTTGGGTTGGAATTTGGAGAGGTTTGGGCTTGGATCATGACTGCCATGTTGTTTCCATGAATTGGACGTTTGATTGCTCTGTTGCTAGTAGCTATTGTTGTTGTTGAAAATATGGATGCATTTTACTTACTTGGGAGTTATCTACACATGTACCCATGTGGATCTACGCTTTTGGCAAAGGTGAATTCTCTCACATATGTGGAAATGAAGCTTTCAAGATGGAAGCTAGTTGTGGGTGATGTTTTCTAGGCACCTTCATGCTCTCAATTACTTTACATCATGGTGAGAAATGGAGTGTAGATCTTGGGGATGGCTGTTGTTACAATTCTATTCACAAATTTTGGATTCATGTCTCCTACATCTTGAGGAAATTTGATCACTGAAATGTTGTTCTTCTATTTGATTCAAGGTGTTACTACTAAGTATATGGTTATTACCGAGGCTTTTAAAGAAGCCATTTGGTTGAAGGGACTTATTTGACACAACATTAGTAAATTGGAGTTATGTGAGCATTGATTTTTTTAAAAGTAGAAAAGAATTAATTTTAGCAAAGTTAGTACTCATGATGACATGACCAAGTCACCTCTTGTTGCCAAGTTTGAACATTGCTTAAACTTGATTGGTGTTTCTTATTAAGTTCTTTTATTGTTTGTTGTGAAAGAGGTTGAGACCTTTTGTTGAAGATTAGAGATCTGTTACTTGTAAGGGAATTTGTGTCAAGGTGGAGATTATTAAAGTATGGTGTAGTGACTCAAATTCTATTCTTGGTTTTCTATCATTACAGTGTACTAGAAGTTGAAGGGTTGACTATTACAGAAGTTGAATGGTTAGCCATTACTAAAGTTGAAGGGTTAGCCATTACAGAAGTTATATGATCAGCCATTACAAAAGTTGAAGGGTCAATTGGCCATTACAAAAGTTGAAAGGTCCACTGTTATAGAAATTAAATGATTGGCCATTACAGAAGTTAAAGGGTCAATCGTTATGGAAGTTGAAGGGTCAACCGTTACAGAAGTTGAAGGATTGATCATTATGGAAGTTGAAAGGTCGGCTTTTATAGAAGTTGAAGGGTCAACCATTACAGAAGTTGAAGAATCGGCTGTTACAGAAGTTGAAGGTTGATCATTACTAAAGATGAATAAATGACTGTTACGTAAGTTGAAAGGTTAGTTGTTATAGAAGTTGAAGGGACATTGTTTTCTCTCCCTTTTATGTAGACACCCTTTGCACTCCCCTTTTTGAGGATCACTCCCTTGTAGTACACTCTCAATTTCTAATCTAATGAATTAACTCTCTACTTTTGCCCATGGTTTTCATCCCAATTTGGGGTTTCCATGTAAATTCTATGTGTGTTATTGTTTTGATTTGTATTTTCCTAGCACATTTGCATTTTTTCTTATTTTATTTTTATACAACAAAATTCATGCAAACATCTTTCTTCTTTGGCTACATGGCTTGCATATGCTATGGTCTCTTCCTAATGCTTGAGACAGTCGGTTTCCATGCATCATTATTGTTTTTCCATCATATATATTACTCAATAAAGTGTAAGTAACATCATGGATGAGTAGTTTTCATGTTTTTTGTAATGTTTGAAGTTGATTCCTGAGCAAGTCATTTTAGCTAGAGGTGATGTAATGATTGTAAATTAAGCCAATGTTAAAATTATAATGCTCAATTCTACCCCATGTTTCTTGAATTTTTCTTTAGATGGAAGTATATAAGATTGCATTTATACATCATTTACATAGTTTTTTTAGCAACATACTTACTATTGTCTTTTGTTTCTTGTTTGAAGTTGAACTAACCTAATTTTTGCATGAATTGGTATTCAATATTTAATTTGTTATTGGAAGTTGGCTTTGTTATTTTGGTATGTTTTTAACAACTTTAGAAAGAATCAGCTATGGAAAATTCGATTGTAATATAAATTTTTGACAAGGCTCTGATGCACTTTGTTCATTTTACCTTTCCTATGTTTTTAAATATATGGGATATTAGCTATATATGTGCAATTGAAGTTGTGCTTTTAGCAACCAAATTTATGTACTAGTATAGATGGTGTACCTATAAATTTAGTTGTCTACCAATTATTTTTTATAATGATACCGTTTGTATTTGGTAAACTTGATTAATCAGTCTAGTACCTATTTACTAATCTTTTTAGTTTTCTGTAGTTGTATAGCATGTACTATAATTTTAGGGGAAAAAACCAATGATGTGGTAACTTAATAATCATCATGATTTATTAAATAAAAGTTGTGAGTTCGAATAATAATTTTTGGTATTTCATTTGTTTTGAATTTTTTGGAACATAATAAAGCAGGTTGGTAAGGGAGAGTTAAGGTACATAAAATGTGATACAACCAACTAGAACAAGATTTTAATTTTAGCTTAAATTTATGATTTTAGGTTGTCAATGATAGTGTAGTTTAACTAGCAAGCTTTTTCTTTAAAGACAAAGGAGTTTTGATTTTGACTTACTGTTGTTACACATTATAACATAGTGCTCTTAGAACATCAAATTTTCTGATCAAAGACTGACAAAACTTAAGTCTTTGAAAGATGTTTCATAATAATTGAATGTGAAATTCAAAAGGATTTTTCATAATAATTGAATGTGAAATTGAAATAGTGTGATGGAAAAGAATGTAATTCGAAAGGTAAATGTGATGCCAATTGTCACTACTTTTAGATAATCTTTCTTTAAAGTGGGTTAGATTTCAAGTAGGGCTTTTTTTGGTAACGAAGAGTTGTACTTGTATCTCATGAATATAAGTGACATAACACAATTATTAAAATAGTGTTGTGGGTGTGTGAAACAAGTAGAAAAGAATTACAAATTAAAGAAGATAAATCGACAAAGAAAAAATGAATCATAACCAAGGTAAAATAATGAGTAAGAAAAAAGTTTTTTGTGGGTGTGGTAAAAGAAGTTGACATGATAGAGCTATTTTTAGAAGAGCTTTGTAAAATTAGAAACTAGTTCTAAATATTGATTCTATGAGTTGATGTGGTAAGGCACTTAGGATGATGCCTTATTAGATTTCTCCTTCCCCATGTTTTTGGCCTTCTTGGACTTTGACTGCATGGATGGAGTTTTCTACGCTTGCTTCTTGTGTATCTTGAATGCCATTTTTGCTTCTTCTTGGAGTTTTCTTTGTAAAATAAAATATCAAGAAGTTTCGATGGGATGGTTTTGTTGAGTGCGATGAAATTAAAATGTCATGATCTTCTTACTTGTTATTTTCATTAATTTTATGATCCCACCACTAGTTGGTCCATTACATCAAGATTTTCTATGGCCAAGCCCTAGTGTGGCAACTTCAGCAATTCGAACAAGATGGTAACAACTATATTATGAATAAAAAAAATACATTCATTAGGACAATAAACTTTTGTCATGTGAAGAATTTAATGGTGATTCTCCTTAATACACTATCTTTGGATAATAAAATTAACATTCTCCTCTAACCACTAATTAAGAAATGAAAGAGACCTTGTATCTTTCATTTAAAGCAGTTTCACCTCCACATTTGGTTTGCTTATATAAGTAGTAATTGATAACTAAATATTTTCATTTGTTGATTTTACTCATCATGAATCACTTGCTTTTACATCATTATAGTCTTTAGTAAGGGAACAAATCTGACAACCCAAAGCCTTAGCTGAAGTTGATGTAGGGATTTACTATTTTTATGCAACTAATGGAGTTTCTTCAAAATTCTATTTAAGGATGATATTCCATGAAAGCAAATAATGATTTTTAAAAATTTGTATCAAAATGAATTTACACAGATTAGTTATATTGTTGGGTACAAGTTGTTTGTTCAAATTTTAGGCAAAAGCTAACTATTTTCATATAAGAGTCATAGTTAAGGTATCTATGTAAAGAATAAAATATTATAAGGACCTATATTACCTTACAATATATAATTAATATAAATACTACATTTAAAAGGGTAGCATCCTATACAAAACATGTTCCTATAGTTGTAGGTTAAAAAGTAATATGTAATGTACTAACCTAATTTTTAGTTAATGGAATAAATGATGTACAAAACAACAATGTGTAAAAATATGTGTGATATTGCAAATGACCTTAATTAAGAGTAAAATAATTATAATTATGTAATTAGTTACTTGCAAAGAGTTGCAACTCTCCTCTTAGGTGTGTCTTGGGCTCAAATTAGAGTAGATAACTAGATGGAAGAATAACATAAGAATCACCAAAAATGTAGGACAAAGAGATTTGTGCTCATGTATACTAGGCTTGATCATAGGTTGTTCTGTTGATTACCTCTAGCCATGCTAAACACTAGGGAATGCAAGGAAGAGGAAGATTCTAGGTAATAACTAAGTTGAAGGCACATTTTTCTATTTTTTTGAGGGATAGTATAGTCATTTATATAACAAGTGGGATGAACCTCCAAATTAGCAATTACAATAGCAGTATCATAACGGAGGGTAGAAGATCCTCTAGAAAAACAAATGAACACTCAGGCTAATCAAAAAGCCCTAGGCATTCTTATAGGGTATTAAAACCAAAACTAAAAAAATAATCATGCGCGACATCATAAAGTTTATTTAAAATATTATAGTTCAATTAACAATATTAAATTATGTAAAAAAGATATGGAATGGTACATGTCAACATGGCATCAAAGCACAAAATATTATATGAGATTGTGGAAGGCCAAAACCAAAACAAGAAACTAGCATGAAATATCTAATAAATAAGAACTAGAAGGATGATAATAAACCCAAAACATCCACCCTTTTACATACACTTATAATGAAAACTACTCAATAATAAAGAATCTACAATAAGAAATAGAAAGAGTGATAATAAATCTAGAAGGCCTATGCTTCTACACAAACTTATAAAGAAAAGAAATCAAAACAAAACAAATAGAGAAAAGAAATGATACCCAAGTCATTAGAGCTCATATTGTAAAGCAAGCAAACAAGAAACCTCTAGAAATTGTCAAAGTCACTAAGAATCAATGTATCATATGTTAATAAAGATAAAATTATTTCCTAAATATTCAAGATGGAATCACTAATTTTATAAATATAGTTAACATTCTTCTATGTAATCTTCTACCACCATGGTTTTATGGATTTCCACTTTAAAATTTTAATAATGATCTCTAAGGATTTCAAAAAGAGCTATAGTAATGATAATATTTTGCATAAGAGCTTCAACAATTAAGGAATCTCACAAGAAGAAACAATACATGAATATATAAAGAAGACTATAAAATTCATGAAAAGAGATAATAACTTACTTAGGAGAATGCTTGGAATGAAGAGGAGACAATATAAGAGAGATCTAATGGAATGAGAGCCATGTAAAGAATGTAAAGAATATAAATGACTAAGGAGATACTTATAAGGTTCTAAGTAATAGTTAGGATGGGACATGTATCAAAATGAAATTAACACTTATCACTCTTATGGGACCTAAGACATATTCTTTCAAAGTATACTAGTCTAACTATTGGACTATCCTAATCAACTCATGTGTTATATTTGAGTGATCATTTTCCATGTCCAATGCAAAGGTCCAAATAATATCCAATAAAATTGAAATTCTGTGAGCTTATAAATCTTTTTATAAGCTTTCAAAAGAGTCCAAAAATAGCTTTAAAATCCTAGTAATAGTTATGACTTCTCACATTTGAGTCAAAATCTAGAATTTTCCTAACCATCCTAATGAGCTCTTGACCATCCTAATAAGCTATAGGNCAAAATTTAGAATTTTCTTAACCATCCTAATGATCTCTTGACCATCCTAATAAGCTATAGGAAGATTCATGACCATCTTAATAAGCTACAAGAACCATTATGGCCCACCAAAATAAGATAAAGAAACTCTCATGATTGTCTTAATAAGCTACAAGAACCTCCATGACCATCCTAATAAGCTATAAGAACCCTCTTGGCCATCCTAATGAGCTAACAGAACCCTCATGACTATCCTAATGAGCTACATGAACCTTCTTGACTACCCTAATAAGCCTAAAAATGCTATAGGCCACTATAATGAGCTTCAAGACTTGTTTTGACCACTTTAATAAGTTTAACTAAGAGTCTATGTAAGGTAGCTAATTGTTATCAATACAATGAATTGATTAGTCACTTGGACCAACAACTTATAATTAAAATAATCATGAAGATGTATACTCATTTAGCCTATAACCAAATCATACAATGGCAACATCATGAAAAATCATAATCTTATTTTGACAAGGTGTATGATACCCATGAAGAGAAATGACCTAAGAGATAATTCAAGAGCAAGAATGAAACTTGCAACATACAATGTGCTTGTAAGGTCTATAACCAATTAAAAACAACATCCATTATGTCCACCATAGGCCTTGTACTTACATAAGTATTGATACCCATACATCTTAGCAAAGTTACAAGATTTGAATGTTGACGTATTATGTCTATAAGAAGTCTTGTCATGGGAATTTTTGTACTAATTCTAGCTAGACTTAAAAAAAGATGGGATACAGAGGTATTTACAAGAAAAAAGGTTCTTATAAAAATTATAATTTTAAGCCATACATGTTAGCCTATTGTAGAAATCACAACATGAAAGATTTCATGATCTTTTATAAAGATTCCAAGTTTAAATTAGTGCAAAGATATGATTTTCAAATTCTAAGAACTTTGAATCATGAGGATGAAAGAATGGTCAAGGTCTTGGAGAACCCGCATATCCTTGGCATTGATATTAAAAATGTATTTATTAGGAAGATATGTATGTATGATAAATACACATTCAATTTCTAAATCAACATGTCAAGATGTTAGACTTTATCAAGGGGCATACTTGATTAAGCAAACAGAGGAAAATTTGAAGAATAAGTTATTCTTAAGCCATACCGATATCAATCTAGCATCATTTAGCTTCTATGGAGACTTTAATGCAAAATTTGAAAGTAGTTTTTTTCAATTCTTAAATTATAGATGTGTAAAGGAATCCTTGAAAGATATTTCCATCAATTCAACATGCAATTCCATTGGCCAATGCATATTCTACTTACTGTGAATCTTCAATAGATATGTCAACTTCTAGAATTCAAGAATAGATGATGTTTTTGACCACAATCATTAAGAACCATAGTTCGACAACTACACTAGTATGACTAAGGAAGATGAGTCAATATCATTCTTCATTGTGATACTAGACTATATTTGGAATGATGTCCAATTTTTCCAAGTTACCAAGTTACTAAAGTTAATTTCTAAATAAGAAGTTGAGACGATGTGAGATCAAGCCCTACGATCCTGAACAAGGCCATTCAATCATATACTCATGGTGGAACTAAAACTATGTTTATTAATTTCCATAATTTATTAAGATCAAGGAGTATCGTCATCTTACTTTTATTTATAATCTTATCATTTTCTTTATTATTTACTCTATATTTTAATTTAATAAGTAAAATGTATAGGATAATACAAGTTGAGAATAAGGATTTACCCTACCTTCACTTGGGTAACTAAATATGAGTTTTACTTTGTGTGATCCTAATTAAGACTAGTGATTGGTGATTGGTAGACCTTTAATTTACCTCTTATCATTATCTCAAAGAGTGAGGTAAGTATTGATAAAATAATATTTAAATACCCATATATTCGTTTCACTTGTATTTTGTTTTTAGAATAAGTAAGAGAATATTAGGATATACAACTTCAAGTCAAAAAGAAAAATCAAAGTATTAGAGTATAGGAGCAGAAAAGAAGCATTGGAGCTAGAGATATATCATGAACATGGATTCGTTTGAGGATTAACAAAACCTAGGGAATATATTGTGACATCCCCATTTCTGAGTGATACCACTACATAATGAAGATGATGTCTGATGAGTGGTGAGGTACCCCTACACTCAACCATACAAAATGAGCGTAGCACGCACGATCTGGTCGAACTTCGCAGACTAAATGCCTAAATGCCCCATGGAACACTTGGGGTTAATCATTCGTTGTCTTTCCAGACTTACTTGTTGTTATCACGGTGTATGGTTAAGTAAGTTCGAGGTATATGATTTTTATGGTCTTTTATGATTTTTCTCCTATGCTATGAGGTGAAGGGTTGAGAAAGCTAACTAACTCTAACTAAGGACGTAAGTCTATATTAACTAGCGTCAGCATCTGTTCCCACTTACTGTACACACCCTGAACCGATGCAACTGTGGCTACCAAACGCTAATCGTTACTGGGATCACCACACGTAACGCACGTGCTCGAAGTGGTCATACTAAGGCACTTAACTAGCCTAAGTGTGATAAGCAACCGATTCCTTGACTAGCCGTACACACCTGTAGGTGCTCGTAGCCAAGTCGTACTTATCCCACGTTCTAGGAGATAAGGGTGAGAGAACCTAACTAGCCTAAGTGCGATGAGCAGCCAATTCCTTGACTAGCCGTACACATTAGGACTACCACTGGGATTACCAAGCGTAGATCCTAGAATACGCTACTGGGTTACCAAGTAGTCACAATGCTTGTAATCAAGTCATACTCATACCGCATGCGACGAGTAGCCGATTCCTTGACTAGCCGTACACATCCTTAGATGCTCGTAATCAAGTCGTACGCGTACCGCATTCTAGGAAAGTAATAAATAACAATACATAAAATCCTATCCATGCACTGCAAGGTTTATCCAATCAAGTTCGTCTTTATTTCCATACACAACTTGTGTTCAGGTACAATGTTGCTCGAATAAAGATCCGTTCACTCTAGGACTCCTACTGTGGGCACATGGGAAATTAATCTAACTCTGGAGTGATCAAACTACCATAGCTTCACCACTTCTAGCCAGGATTGAAAATGAGGGGAGTGCCTCCTCTTATTTATAGATTTGGCGGCGGACCATGATATCGCGTACGCGATATCACAGGGGATGACGCAATATCGCGGCAGCTGCAATATCACGTACGTGATATCGCGGCTTGTGCATATCGCGTCTCATCATACCCCCATGACTGAATAAAAACTCATCCTCGAGTTTCTTACAATAATATCGGGAAGGTATGGAATTATTGAGGGGAATGGAACTAATGGGATGACATGTGAACGAATCATTATTACAAGACTTGACAAAACTAGTGTTCATGACAACAAAGGTGAACACCTTATTACAATGACATCAGGCCTTTGTTGGAAGCTTGAGAGAAAGAGAGAGATAGAAAGAAGTGTTGCTGCTGCCAAAACCAAGATTGTGCTTCTCATTGTTCATGCATAAGCGTGCCATCGATCTTGCTCCTTGCATAGCTGCTTCAGCGCAGCTCCATTCCAAGTGTTTGCTCCAACTCCAGATCCAATTTGTTGTTTGCATGATCACCATCTGCACACACAACACAATCATATATTAGCAAGTGTAAATGAATCATCATGTAATTAATACCTTGCTTCGGTGTAAGTCCATTGGCTAGGTTGTGGTATGGCTGATATGGACCTGGGAAGATGTTACTGATGACTACTAAAGGTATAGGGGTTGGGAAGAAAATCAAAAAAAATTCGGGGCTAGGAGAAAATTGAAAAAGCGGGCCCCGTACCCCCATGACTAATTGCAAACCTTTGGTAGCATTAGAATGAAGAAGGGAAAGGAGTAAGAAAGATAGATAAAAAGGGACAACTGAAAACATCAGTGAAACGGATGTCAAGATGAGAATGAACAAAATAATAATTAATTGCAAAATGTTAAGGAAAAGAAGTTAACGAATGCACCAAATAGGAATGGCAGTGGGTCCTCCCCAAAGTAGGTGCATGCCGTTAATGCCCTGACAGACCCACATTCAAAGAGTCCATAGGCTCTAGGAATGTCTTTTGGAACAAGAGTTAAAGTCTTAACTGCAAGAATTTACCAAAAAGAAAACAATGCATCAACCAAAATAGATACACTAATGATACAACCGACAATGAGGTGAACAATGGAGAGAAGGATGGAGAGGAGAGAAGAGAATGGAATGGAATCTCAAAAACAAGGTGGTGTACAGCCCCTTGTGTGTTTGATGATTAATGTGACTTGGCAAGTCTTATTTCAACTTCGGCCTCAAACCAACCACTTCTAGTGACGTCGCATCAATGCATTCGGTTAAACCATCCACTTGGATAACGAGGATGAATCTCCAAAGAGCCACCACCATTCCTATGAAACAAAGGAGGCAATGGGAAGTAAGAAGAAACTTAGTTAGATGGAACACTTTTGGTTCCATAACCAGTGCTTGTAGCCCAAATTTTATTTTGTCTAAGGGGTGTGCTTTGAATTCTCACTTTCTTCATTTTTTTTGAATTTTTGTGTTTTGTGTTTTTATGTGTGAGAACCACACCATGCAAAGACTTCTTATTTTTATTGTCTCAGCTTCCGATAATTGGGTAACATCGGAACGGTAAGAAAACTCAAGAAGAAACATCTAAGCACCCAAGAGAATGACCAACACAAAAGCATCAAGTTCCCTTGAAGTCACACCCTTTGCAATCCTTGAGTCCTTCCTTAGTTTGAGAAATACCCAGTCACCGATTCGTTAAAGTTCTTATTAGAAGGGAACTATACATTTCCAAGCCAAGAGAAACCATAGAAATTGGTGGATGGATGGATGAAGTGATCTCATTGCCTGCCATATCAAAAGAAACATACCTTAGTATCAACATTGTGACTTAAAGGTAAAAACCAAACATTAGCAATCAATATGAAAACAGTTCATACCATCAGTCCAAACACTTATTATGGGACAAACTTACAGGGTGGATACACACACACACTCACACAAAAAATGGAAAAGTGTAATGATCTTGTAAAACAAAAATTAGAAAAGTTAAATAACTTTGTAAAACAAAAATGTGTAAAACAAAAATGTTGTAAAACAAAAACTAGAAAAAGAATTGAGGGTCCCATATGGTTAGCATAGGTGGCCATCTCCCCCATGACTGAGTTGTAAGGGAGAGATCTGAAATAATGAGGATCTATTTGAATTTCGTAGAAGTGCCCAACTTCTCCCAACTGATGTTCTTAGGTTGAGGGGTGAAAGTTGGCAACGCTCATGTTCCAATCTATATATGCTTCCATTGTTAGCATGAGTTTCCTCAGTTTGTTCCATGCATGTTTTTCTGCTCCTACAAGTAGCTATTAACCATGGGGTGTCTACTACTTCTTGTGTGGTTGCTACATACAGGCATCATTGTTGCATAGTTTCAAGGGCACACCTACTACATGGAGGAGATGAGCATCCCTCCATGTCATCACCCGATGAATCACTGTATGTGATGCATGGAACTTTTCTCTTCTCAATATTTCCACATATGTTTATCTTAGATATTTCTAAGGAAAGATCGCGAATCCTAAGGCATGCATCTACTGTGCTTAGCCATGCCCTTTCCATTATAATTGGGAAGTCTCCTTCATTATTGTTCACTTCGATCACCAGAAAGTCAGCTGGGTAGGACCAACCACACACAGTGGTAATGATGTCTTCCACCAATTCCAAGGGAATG
>MNCI01005576.1:410389-427396 GCA_015680685.1 Gnetum montanum | reverse complement strand
TACATCTTTTTTGAAATTAAGTTGACTCCAGAACCTGAGTCAAGAAGAGCCCTATGTGGTTTATTTTCGGTGATCTGTAGATAGATTAAGGGACTCCCAAGATCAGTTAGTTTCCTGGGAAGGTGGCCTACCTTGATCCAGTTAGTTACGGTATGCGTTAACATAACCGTATGTGTTACGCCCTGTTGGACTGAAGGGTGCTCTAAAGTGTTAGATGGTGAAGGCGTGTACATGGCCTCAACCGCTTGTTGTTGCAAGAGTTTGTCTAGGCTTTTGGTTCTGAGGTAAGGTCTTCTCTTTTTACAGTTGTCAGAACCAATAGCAGGTTGGATATTTATATCTCTCGCAGCATGACGTTGCTACGGTTGAGGACNTGGGGCAACATCCCTTAGGATGGTCATAGTAGCAGACCTTACATCCACCATCATCGTCTATGTCAGAATCTACAGCCACATTAAGTTAGTGATTTTTCCCTTACCCTTGTTATGTGCAGGGCTTACATCTCTTCTCTTGTTCTTACCTTTGTCACTACTTTGTTCTGCCTTAGACTCTTCTACAATTTTTAGGACAGTATCAATTTTAGAGTCTAAGGAACTCCATACATCGTCTACCTTAGCCGCTATTTCTGTTGTTAACTTTTGGATCGGCAAGGTTTTCCGGTTCACCAACTCTTCGATTGGTGACTCATCCCCTTCAACACAAAATTTCACTCCCTTCTTTTGAAGGGAGGGATCGCGGTTGTACTCCACCGCACTTTCCCTTTTACGTAGCTCACCTTCTTCATTTGCTACTTGCTCCAACAAGCTTTGCACTTCATGGGCTCTAAGTTGTGACAGCCTCCCTTGGGCATAGGTTCCAAGGGTTTGTCTCGTTTCATGCCTTAGCCCATCCACGATGTGGTGCAGTTGATCCCGCTGTGCGTACTCATGGCCCGGGCAATGATGTAACAATGTGTAGTAACGGGCCATGGCAGCATCCAAGGGTTCGTGATGACCCTGCTTCCAACCTTGGATCTTCTTACGCAAATTGGACATTCTAGAGTACGTTTGATACTTTTCGTTGAATAGTTCTAGCATCATACTCCACCTCCTAATGGTTTCCGATTCTAAGGACTGG
Organism: Gnetum montanum; assembly: GCA_015680685.1. NCBI lineage: Eukaryota > Viridiplantae > Streptophyta > Gnetopsida > Gnetales > Gnetaceae > Gnetum > Gnetum montanum. Next base: position 426,280 of record MNCI01005576.1, on the reverse strand, counting down.
TACCAGCTCTTTGCTTCTTTGGTGAGTGTCCTTGGGAACAACTTAAGTTTTTGCCACTCATTGTCTATATTCTACAAGGCACAGGCATCGTGGAATGCCTACAAATGATTTTACGGATCAGCATTGTATCCCCCTTCAAATCGTGGGATATTGTTCATGTCCAATCACTTGATCCGATTATCCTTTAAATGCCTTGTGGGAATCCTAACTACCTCTGTTATGTCAACCATACTTCGGGTTGCGAGTAGGGGCTCGTCATGATCGTCTCTTTCATGACGCCTGTGATGTCTGCGTGATTCCCTACTCTCCCTACATCCTTGCCCTTGTCCTCTCTCTTGACTTTCCTGTCGAGTTCTTTCATCCTTTTTACTTTTATCCTCCCTTTTATGTTCATGGTGGCTACGCCCAGATGTGGAAGCAAAGGGTGAGTGATGTGAAGAAGGGGAAGAATAAGGGTAACCATCGCCATGACGATGTTTCTTGCCTTCTCTTTGGCTGCTACGGCCCTGATCGTGGTGACGATCAAAGTGCCCGTCCTTAGCATGAGTGGTTGTTCCCTCTGTGAACAGTTGGTGTTCACGGGTATCAGAACCAGGGATATGGATCGTTGATCTTATGTTCTGATACCCTTCCTCCTTACCATCGTTAGGAGGGGAAACATCCTTTGCTAAAGAACCCATGATAAGGGGTTCCTCATCTCCTATTTCACTAAGGACATGCGGGGCTTTGCCCTTAAATCTCTCATACGTTGGGCATCTATGGGATAATAATCCCTCATGTCAAAATCATCCACAACGTATTCAGCGTAATGTTCTTGCATGNTATATAAATTTTATTTTGATTAACCCGAAGGTTTGTTAAGGCTCACAACGATGTGAGTGATATCCCTTATGTTCTATTAGGCACACAAACACTTAGTCCCCAGCAACGATGCCAATGATGAGTGGCAAGGTACCCCTACACTCAACCATACGAAACGAGCATAGCATGCGTGATCCGGTTGAACTCCGTAGACTAAATGCCTAAACGCCCAATGGAACACTTGGGGTTAATCATTCATTTTCTTCCCAGACTTACTTGCTGTTGTCACGGTGTATGGTTAAGTAAGTCCGAGGTACATGATTTTTATGGTCTTTTATGGTTTTTCTCCTATGCTATGAGGTGAAGGGTTGAGAAAGCTAACTAACTCTAACTAAGGACCTAAGTCTATATTAACTAGCGTTAGCATCCATTCCCACTTACCGTACACACCCTGAACCGATGCAACTGTGGCTACCAAACGCTAATCGTTACTGGGATCACCACACGTAATGCACGTGCTTGAAGTGGTCATACTGAGGTACTTAACTAGCCTAAGTGTGATAAGCAGCCAATTCCTTAACTAGCCGTACACACCCGTAGGTGCTCGTAGCCAAGTCTTACTTATCCCATGTTCTAGGAGATAAGGGTGAGAGAACCTAACTAGCCTAAGTGTGATGAGCAGCCGATTCCTTGACTAGCCGTATACACTGGGACTACCATTGGGATTACCAAGCATAGATCCTGGAATATGTTACTAGGTTACCAAGTAGTCACAATGCTCGTAATTAAGTCGTACTCATACCGCATGCGCCGAGCAGCCGATTCCTTGACTAGTCGTACACATCCTTAGATGCTCGTAATCAAGTCATACGCGTACCGCATTCTAGGAAAGCAATAAATAACAATAAATAAAATCCTATCCATGCACTGCAAGGTTTAGCCAATCAAGTTCATCTTTATTTCCGTACACAACTTGTGTTCAAGTACAATGTTGCTCGAATAAGGATCCGTTCACTCTAGGACTCCTACTGCGGGCACATGGGAAATTAATCTAACTCTGGAGTGATCAAACTGCCAGAGCTTCACTACTTCTAGCCAAGATTGGAAATGAGGGGAGTGCCGCCTCTTATTTATAGATTTGGTGGTAGACCGCGATATTGCGTACGCGATATCGCGGCTTGTGCATATCGCGTCTCATCAATGTCTCTTCATAACTAACATTGTATTTATTATAACACAATCCAAAATGGTAAGTTGTAATTAAGGCCTGAAAGGGCTTGTTATAATAACATGCATATTTCTCGAGGTGAACTTTAGGGGTTTCACCTAAGTTATTTATACCCAGCCATTAAAGGTGGTATTAGCATGGAGTTATGGAGATAGTAAAGGTGAGTAACAAGTTTCAGGTAATGCGGGACAGTAAGAGGATTGGCCATCCCTTCTAATGGATGGATGCCGAAGGAAGATAATCCCAAGAAACTCTTAGAGCATAACCAAGATACATTATTCAATATCAATAAAGAATATTTTTCTTTTCCCTTTTGCATTTTTCATATTTTTTTCTTTACACTTAATATCAAAGGTTACATATATTTGATAATTTCCACCTTATCTTCTTACACATAATGTCTAATATAATGTATATTTAACTTTTTCCATGACATCCAAGGACGCGATGCCACATAATGTTAAAACTTGACATAAAATGTTGGGATCCATGATATAAAAATGTTAGAATATTTAGGAAGGGTATCCTTTTGAGATGAAGATAAATCTTCAAGAGTTTCTCTAGTTTGTAAATATTATATAATAATTCAGTATTGTCCATCCTCTTCTATGTTAAGTAAGCTAATGCATGGTGTGTATGTCAGAGTGATGGGTGTTATCTTACATTAAGTGAGATAAATAATCTTTAACAAACATAAGATCTACAACGAGAGAAAATGTAGCTAATGCATATGTGAGCATATTTTCCAAGTCATAAATATGCATTAGTAAATATTCATCAAATTAAGCGATTAATGTTTTAGTTAAATTAAGATAATATTGTAGATGTTAGCTTTATAAAGGTAATTATCATTAACTTGATAAATGACTAGTTGGAAATCACCTTGAATTGAGAGCCTTTTAATTTCTAGTAGGGTTGCTAGGAGTAAACCTAATTAAGATGCTCATATTCGACTACATTATTTGTACAGGAAAAATCAAATTTATAAGTTTGATAGATAGGCTCTATATCTTTATGATTAAGGACACAAGCCACATTAGAACCCTAAGTTGTATGAGCATCATTGAAGTATAAATGTTAACTAAAATCCTTATGTTTTAAAGTTGTAGTTGGAAGAGGATTAGTTTCATTCATCCTTGAGTCCTCAAAGAAAGGTTGAATGATTGTAGAAAATGGTTTGGATAATAGAGCTGATGTAGGGAGTTCTACTGATGAGTGGTGGAGTAATCCAACATCCAACCATACAAGATACAAGTGTTCATGTGCAGCTTGATCATAATATGTGAACATGACAATATGATTATGCTAGTAATTGGTTAGAGTTCATGACCATTGTCCTTCCATGTGGAGCTAGTATAACTGATGCATATGGTTTAGCTCTTAGTGAGGTATATGATAGGTTGATGTTGATGGGCCATAACTCCTAACTATGATGGTAAAGTGTGAAAATGATTCTAAGGAAAATAGTAAGTAAATCTAGTATAGCCTAGAGTGATGACTATTCATTCATAGCTTAGTATACATGCCTTGGGCTCATGTAACCAGTACTGGGGTTACCAAGTTAGTTCACTATTGAGAAAATCAAGTGAGACCACTACTAGGTTACCAAATGATCACACTTAAACACTTGAAACCAATTGTACTCATTCTACTTTACTAATTGATGAGCAACAAGGTACCCCTACATCTAACCATATGAATCATAAGCGTTCATGCATGATCTGATCAAATTCTATGAACTTTGTCATTTCTAGTGCACTAGCCCTTTAGGAAGTGAATCTAGCCTTAAGGTCAATCGTTGTCCTCCCAATTACACTTGTGATGTTTGTTGGTATGGTTAAGTGTAACTGAGGCATTCAATTTGTATCATTTTTATTTTTTATAGTAAGGTGCTTGAAATGCAGATTAAAAATGAATTTAATTAAATAATCTAAATTAATGAATTAACTAATCATTTAAATAACCCTAACATAAGTATCTGTTCCCACTTTCTGTGCATGTCCTGAACCCACGTATCCACTGTTGGGCAACTAAATGCTATGCTACTAGGTGTACCAAGCGATAATGCTATTGGGATTACCAAGTGAATATGTATTATACACTTGAAGCAGTTGTACTTATGTGTGTAACCTATCTGGCTTAATTGCTTATCCAACGTAGTAACTAGAAAATAATTGATAATTAATTAAAAAAATTTAATAAATAATTGGAAATAGTAAATGCATAAATAAAATATCTAATCTACCCAAAGTGCTATAAGGTTTATTAGAAAGCTCATCTTTATTACCACACACTATCATGCTCAGGTATAAAAATGCTCAAATAAAGATTTGTACACTCAATGACTCTTGCTGTAGCCACTTGAGGAAAAAATTCTAACTTTTGAATAGAAAAAAAATGCAAGAGCTTCATTGCTACTGAAATCTAGATTACCATAAATGTGGTTGGTAGGCATGTATTTATAGGTGATGGATAGACACTGCATCGATAGAGGCTCGTCAATAAGGCCTCATTGATGTAGGGTAAGATGCATCAATGAGGCCTCATCGATGTGGTCAATTGCGTTGATCAACCCTTGTTGATATAGCCAACCAATGACAACTCATCATACCCCCACAATTGAATGAAAACTCATCCTCGAGGTATTTTACAAAATTGGGAAGGTATGGGATTATTGATTGACTTTTCTTCAATGAAACAACTGACTCACTTTGACAAAAAATGGGATGCCTAGGTTTATTGATCAACACATTATAAAAATGATGGTATTCAGGACACAAAATTGAACACCATAATACAACTCTTCAAAAATTGGACAACACATTCATTGATGGTGTGAAGCTTGTTGGAGAAGATTAAATGATCCCAGGTGATGGTGGTTCTTGAGGCTTTGAGGGACCTTCACCCGCTTCATGCATTGGTAGTGGTTGAGACAACTTCGATTGTCCTACTACTGTTGCAACTTTAGGTGGAAGGCAAAAAAAATCCAATAATGCTCTCATTTTCTCCTGCTTACTCCTAGGATCATGCATTTTCCATGCAGCTTCCCTAATGTGGGTTGAAATGGACGCATCCCAAGGACACAGGATCGTTGAAAATAACTCCTTAGCATTAACAAACTAGGCAATGAACCATTTGCATTCAATGTTGAATGCTTTCACTATGTTCTTTAGCTCTTGATAGTTATTCTTTTGTCTGGCTAGGTCCTTAGTGATAGATTATTGATCTGTGAATCATCCTTTAAGGACTTTGAGTTCAACATTAGTAGTTTCAAGCTTTTGCTTGATGTCCTTGTGGTGGTTGAACTCAGCCTTGTATAGTAGATATGAGCTAGTCACTTATTTCTCCAATTTTGACTACGACTGTCTGATTGTCAGCATTACTAGGTTTGCATAATGAAGATTGGCCAACTCCATATACTCTATCATTTCTTTGATCTGTAACTCCTTCAAGTGGATCTTTTCTTTGTTGTAGGTGTTAATCCCATCAAGGATGGGTTGCCATATATCTCTTCCTTGTTGGAGTTGCTGGAGGGCTTCATTCACTTTTATCTTTGTCATTTGGATTTTTTTTCATTAATTTTCTTTTGCAAACCAACCTAGTCTTTGTAGTGATTTTTGACTCTTTTAAATTTGAGAGCTTTGTCCTTCGAGGTGACAATCTCAATGGTAGACTTTTGTCGCAAGGTGTCTACCTCCTCCATTGATAGATTGTAGTTTTCCATGGCTAATTTCCTTATTTTAGTATTTACCCTATCAAGATGCTCCTACTATTGATGAATGAACTCTTGCATTTTATCTCTCTAAGCATCAACATTTCATAGGTGATGATTTTTCATGGTCAATTCTTCATTCTCTTGATGCATCTAATTCAAGTCCTTTTTGATTGAGTGCGTTTCAACTTCTACCACCGATTGTTTGAAGACGACCATTATTGCTTCCTCCTTAGCCTTTTGAAACTATTCTTGAAGCTATTTGATAGCTTCATCTCTTATCATTGTTGGGCTAAGGATTTCTTGTTCTACAAGTTGAGCATGAAGTTCAGCAACCTCCACAGCCAAGCATTGATTTTTCTCATGAGCCATTTCTAGTTGCCCCTCCAAAATGATGCATCTATCCTTTTCATTTAGTAGCTCTGAATAGGTTTTGGTGATGTTATCTGGGAGATTAAAGATGTCTAGAGTTAGTTGTGTGATTCCTACCAGTCATTCCAACAACTGTTCATGCTAGGCTATGTTCAATTTTTCATTGACTATGCCTATGGATGTCTGCACATCTTGAAGTGCATATATGTCTGGTATAGACACTATAGGTTCATTTAGTGCTTTAGCTACATGATCAGCTATCATTCTATCATTATCTCCTACCCTTAGTGTTGCATCACTAAGATAATTGCCTCTTCTCCTTTCTCCAACCTCACCGAGAAAGTGGTAGCATTTCCAGAGATTTCTTGGAATAGATGGTATGTTGCTAGTGACACTGTCACCTCTCAAGTGTTGGGATCCAACCTCAAAGGTAGCTGTGTCCTTTGGATAGATAAAATGAAACCACCTCTCTCCATCTGGCTAACTATTCGGGCCACCTCATTAAGGTGACTCATTGTTGGCCAATACATAGATGGATCTGTCCCACTCATTCTTGCTTGTTACTCTTGTTCACTCAAGAGTTGTTCTTAGATTTGTCATAGATTCTTAAGGACTACATGGGCCTCTGATGTTGTCTCCTAAGTGGGTGGTGTTAGTGGTAGCTCCTCTTCTTGAGTGGTAATTTGCATCTTATCCTTCATGATTTCCATCCATGAGTCCAAGGGAGCATGCTTGAGAATATCATTAGAATAGTGAACAATGCCTACCCTTCTGCAAAGTTTTTTGATAAGGCATGAAAAGGGTAGGTCTTCCTTCCACATTCGTTCTCCTTGAAGCACTTCTCAATCTTCAAATAAATTATCTATGGAAGGTTAACAGGAAATTTTCCACTTAGAGTAGTGCATGCTCACGTAGAAAAAGTAGTTACTTTACTTGGCCTCACTATTGGATTGAGATGATAGAGGCCACAATCTTGAAATAAATCTACTTCACTAGTGTAAGTGCACCATACTCCTTACAATCCACCCAGTAGCATCATTGGGTCCATTCCCTTTTTGCCTCAGGATAATCTTTTGTTGATATTTCTACCAAATGTGTTCCAATGTCTGGCAATCCTAGTACCTATGCAATAGCTTCCACTTAGTAGGACACTTGAATGTCCTTGATTTTTACAACAGACCCTAGCCTTCAACTATTTCAAAAGATATAGATCTCTCCCATGTACCATTTCTCACTAGATGTGATGACTAGCCACATGTGAGAGGTTTGCAATTGTGTCTTGACATCCTCTGGAGATTTTTCCAAAAATGGCCTAAAATTTATCTCTTGAAGAATTGATCTTTGGATTTCTTAGGACTTGATGTCTAGGTAGGCTTGAGTCAGAGTGACCTCAAGCCTTGGCATGGGTCCAAGAACTTCTCCTCATTGGGATTGTTTAGTAGGCACTTTTTCCTCTAGAATCTATCGAACAAATTCTTCTTTAGGCTCCTCATGAAGAGGTCCCATTGCATGGGTCCCCTCTTGTTGTTCTTGGTCTTGTTCCTACTAGACCCTTCTAGCTCTAGGTCATTTCTCGCATGGTTGTGAGGGTTTTCCTTCCTACGGATGCTTTTTTTTGGGTGCCATCTGTAATCACAATAAGACCATGGATTAGCAATCATTGTGTAACCTTAAAATAATTGGGATACCTTAACTCTTGAGGGTAGTTACACTTGGCTAATTTGTGATTATGGCTAATTTAATGAATTTGATTATTATTTATTTTATGTGTTATTATGAATAATTCATCCTGGAAGTTGTTGAAAGGGTTAACTTAGAAAAAGTTGATGTTTATATATGGTTAAGGTTATTAACCCTTTAGAGGAGTTACGAAAATTTTCAAAAACTTCTATTAATTTTTAATTAGAAACCTTATGGTTTATGGCCCCCATAATAAAGATATTACCTTTGGTAAGTGGAGGATCAAAAAACGAGGTGATTTGGACAAACGGTGTGAAAGTTATGGGGTTTGGAAGGTTTTGGGCTTTGAAAAATTGCAAAAATTTCCCATGTGTTATGAGAAAATTGCAAAAAATTCCAAAGTATCTAGTGGTATATATAGTATTTTTTCATTGCATTGATGAGGCCTTGTTGATGGGGCCTCGTTGACATGGTCAGCTGCATCAACAAAGCCTCATCGACAGAGCTATTGACCATCATTAACTTTCATTGACTTTGGTTAATCTTTCAAAATACAAGAAATTTTTCAATGAAATTAGGATCAAATAAAAGCTTAGAAGACCAAGAATAGTATGAAATCATGAGAAGAGAATGTTGAAGTTCATAAATTTGAAATAAATGGAGAAAAATTGATTTATTGGATGAATGTAATGAAAGATTAGGGCGTACTGAGCAGTTTACACAATGGAAAATATGAAATATAAGATTGTAGCGATGTCAAAGGTAAGTAACCTTAACTAATCAAGCTAAAAGCTATGCAAGTAGATCCTCCCCATAGTAGGCTCATGTCCTTTTTACCCTTTCATAACCTCAACTAAGGAGTCTGTGGGCCCCATAGTCAATTTAATGATCATGACAAGTTAAGGACCAACCCGAAAGAATTCACTCAAGAATCCCAACACATTAAACTTAGAAATTAAGCATAACATAGAACCTGATAGTGAGGTGAATTATAGCAACATGGTTGGATGATAGAGAAGGTGGAATGGAGTTCCAAATTGAGGTCATAAGAAGTCCCTTGTGAAATTTGTGGTTAAAATGACCCGAGAAGTTCCATCCTCAATCTAAACCAAAACCATTCACTTTCAGTGACTTTGCATTACCACTCTAAGACTAATCCATCCACTCAAGACACAAGACTGCTTTCACAAAATAACCACCATTCCACAAAGAAAAGAAAGAAGAAGTAGGAATTAAGAGAGAGGGCCTTAGTTACAGGGGACTATTAGGCATAGGTGCATGTCATTTAAGTCCCATAACCAGTGTTTGTAGTCCTTTTATTTGTCGAAGGGGTGTGCTTTGAATTCCCATAGTTTTTTCGAATGATGGGAGAAACACCATGTAAGGACTTATTTGTGTTGAAGTGGTGTGTTTTGAATTCTCATCATTTTTTAATGATGGGACCCACACCATGCAACGCCATTATTATCTTCCTAGAATTAGATGGTATGGAACAATAAGAAGTCTACAAAAAACACTCAAGCACTCAAGCAAGAAGAAGAGTACAAAGAGGATTGAGTCCCCTTGAAATCACACCCTTTACAAACCTTTGGATCCTTCCTAATTCTAGAACTACTAAGGTCACTAATTAATTAAAGGTTTCTTTTAATGGAAGGAAGTTCAAATTTCCAGAATAAGGAAAACCATAGGGTTCATTGGATGGGTAGATGATGTGGACTCACTGCCTGTTCCATGAAAAATAAACCATGTTAAATTCATAAGACATTAGAACTCAAAAATAGAAACCAGACATTGATAATCACAGATTAAGCACAAACCATCATTAGTAAAAAACAACAACATTGTCTCATGTGATAATAAAGCAAATTTATTAGCAAAAATGAAAAAATACCACACTTAAATAGAAGGAAATAAAATAAAGTAAAATATATTATAAGAAAGTATAAAATAATCAAGAAATTTAAAAGGTACTAAAAATGGAAATAAAAAATTTGTAAAATCAAAAATGTAAAAAATAAAATGGTAGAAAAACTGAGAGGCCATGATAATGGTTAGCATGGATGGCCATCTCCCCCACAACTAAGTTGGAGGAAGGAGATCTGAAAAATAGAATGTGGTTATCCATCTGTTGAGGTAGTATTTACACTAGCTAGTCTTGGTTCTAAGAAAGGTTTGACTTATTCAATATCGACCAACTACTTTTTATTTAGGTTGTCAAGTTTGTAAATTATCATGGCCCTAGAGGAAAGGGTTTGATCAATTATATAAGGTCCCTCCCATGATGTTTAGAATTTTTTCTTTTGGGGTACATGTGTGGGGTTCTAGTAAAAAACCTTATCTCCTAGTTGAAGTTTTACTTTCCTAATTCTAAGGTCATGACACTGCTTGCTAAATGCCTTATTCACCTCATTCAAGGATAGGGCCACTAAGCAATTTTCATCTAGCATGTTCAGATTGATCAATCTTTCCTTCTATGCTAAACTTAGGTCAAGGTTTAGATCACAGGCCATTGAGAATGTATAGAGCTCAAATTGAATTAGAAGCATTGGAAGTTTTCCATACACTAACTCATAGGGAGAATATCCAATAGGAAGTTTCCAAGTTGAACGATAAGCCTAGAGAGCATTGTTAAGCTTTGTACTCCAATTCATTCTATATTTGCTAATGGTTCACATTAGCATTTTTGTAATCTCCTAGTTGGTTACCTCTGCTTGACCGTTGGCTTGGGGTGTGATAAGGTGTTATTAATTTATGTTCTAGCCAAAGCAATACATTAATTTTCTAAATGTGGCACCTATGAAATGAGTCCCATTATCTGAAATTAGTGAATGTGGCACCCCAAACCTATTCACAATATTTTGTTGTATAAATTTGGTAGTAGTGAATGATGTACAATTAGTAAAAATCGCCGCTTTTTTCCATTTTGTGCAGTAGTTAACTAATACTATAATATATGCTTTCCTATTAAACATGGATGTGATGGGACCCATGAAGTCAATCCCTCATATGTCAAAAGGTTCTAGTTGTTGAATCCACTATTGAGGACCTTCGATGAGAGCAGTTATCCCCCCATCACATTGACAATGTTCACAAGCCTTGACAAACTAGTGGGCATCCCTAAAGATTATGGGTCAATAGTATCCTGCTATTAGGATTTTTATGGCCATGCATCTTCCTACATAATGGCCTCTACATGGCCCTTCATGAGCATCTTGGACAATGCGTAGTTGATCCTCATTAGGGACATACCAACGGATCGGGCCAACGACACACACCTTGTAAAGGTGTCTGTTGATTTCCATGAAGTATTTGACTCGATGAAGAAATTGTTGTTTTTTCCTAAAATCAAAGTCCTATGGCAGATATGTGAGAATTCCATTAAAGAATATTACTTTTTTAGGCGTTTATTCATTTATTGCTCTAGTAAATAGGAGTTTGTCTAGAAACTAATAAGAGAGTGTGCTTTCCTCCTCTTTGTTATCCCATCTTAAGCAAGAAAGATGGTCAACAACCACATTGTTAGTCCCTTTTTGATCTACCATAGTGAGATCGAATTTCTACAAGATCACGAGCCATTGTATAACATGAGGGCTCACCATCAAGTTATTCATAAGGAAGCAAATTATGTTGTGGTCTATATGCACAAAAACTTTGTAACCTAGCACATAATGTCTAAAATTTTCTAGCACATACACCACTGCCATTAATTCTATCTTTGTGGTGGTGTAATTTAACTGTGCTCCCACAATGCTTCTACTCATGCACTAGGTATAATATGGATGTTTCTTATCATCCAGCTGCATGAGCACTACTCCCAAAGCATAGTTAGATGCGTCTATCATGATATGGAATGGTTTGGACCAATTTGGTGCTTGTAGGATTGATGTTTCTACAAGTTTCTCCTTTAATTATTGGAATGCATGTTCACATTTCTTAGTCCAAATGAAAGGTGCATCTTTCTTTGTAAGTTCTACCAATGACTTTGCAATCTTAGAGAAATTCTCAATAAATTACTGGTAGTAGCTAGTGTGTCCATGGAATGACCAAACATCTTTTATGATCTTTGGTTGGTGTGCTATTTCTTAGATGACCCTGATCTTTTCTAGGTCTACCTCAATCCATTTTTGTAAAATTTGATGCTCTAGCACAATGCCTTCTTGGACCATTAGATGGCTCTTTTGCTAGTTGAGCTATACGTTTGTCTCTACACATCTCTTCAATACTTGGTTAAGTTAGTCCAAGGCTTGTTCAAATGTAGCTCCATAGGTGGAGAAGTCATCCATAAAGACTTCAATACCACTACCAAGTTGTTGTTGAAAGATACTTAGAACCAAGAATTGAATTGTTGCAGGGGCATTGCATAGTCCAAATGGCATCTTATAGTATGCAAAATTTCCCTAGGGACTCATGAATGTTGTCTTGGCTTGGTCTTCTAGTATGATTTGGATTTGGTTATATCCACTATAACCATCCAAGAAACTATAATAACAATGCCTAGATATGGTATCTAACACTTAATCTACAAATGCTAAAGGAAAATGATCCTTAAATGTTGCCATATTTAATAGCCTAAAGTTGATGCAAACCCATCATTTTTCATCCTTCTTTAGTACTGCTATGAGTGGACTAACCCACTTACTATCCACGATTGGATAGATGAACCTCATCTTGAGGAGTTCCTCTATCTCCTCCTTGATGATTTTCTTTAATTTGGGGTTCAACCAACTCTATGGCTACCTTCTAGGCTTCATGGCTAGATGAGTGTAGATGTGATATTGGCATATGCTTGGATCGATTCTTGTTAGCTCTGGATATGACCAAGCAAAGGCTATTGACCATTTATCTATCACCTTCAACAACTTTTCTTTTTGTTCAAGAGCAACTTTGACATTAATGATGATTGGTTTACCATTCTTTAAAAATGCATACTCCATACTAACTGGTAAAGTTTTTAGTTCTAAGGGCTCCATCTTGAAGTTNAACTGGTAAAGTTTTTAGTTCTAAGGGCTCCATCTTGAAGTTATCAAGGATCTCCAACTCTCCCAAATAGGTATCATCATCTTCATTAGAGAGTTGGGAATGAATTTGTTCAATTTTGTCCATGCCTTCAATATATTCACATGTTAAGCTCTCAATTAGCTCCATGCATATTATGTTGCTATCTAAATCAGCTATCAACCACTGGGTTCCCTCTTTCTTTGTGGCTATTATGTACAAATACCTTTGAATGTTAATTTATTATGCACACTAATTGCATGCCTTAATGTATGTGCTCTTGATGGACCAGATCTTTTGCATGCAATTACACCTGTTGTCACTATATGCGATGCATGGAATACGCTTCTTCTCAATTTTTTCTAGCTCATTTTCCTTAGATATTTCAAGAGATAGGTCCCTTATATCCATTCATGCATCAACTATGCTTAACCAAGCCATTATCATAATGATGGAAAAGTCACTTTTATAATTTTTCACCTTGATTACTAGAAAATCAGCAGGATAGGACCACCCACAAACTATGGTCAAAATGTCCTCTGCTAATCTTAAAGGAATAGTAATAGACTAATCTACTAATTCTAAATGGATGTTGCTCTTCTTAAGAGGCGGTAGGTTCTAGGCCTTGCACATATCATGGGAAATGAGGTTAACTCTAGAACTAGAGTCAAGAAGAGCTTTCCATGGCTCTTTTCCAGCAATTTGTAGATAGATGAGTGGACTTCCTGGGTCAAATGTTTTTGTAGGAACATTACTAGCCTTAATCCAATCAAAAATAGCATGGGTTAACATCATAGTGTATATCCTAGGTAGCACTTGGTTTGAAGGGCACTCTAAGGTATTTCATGAAAAGGATGAGTGTGATGGAGATGTAGGGCAATCAGTCGAAGTAGGTTGTGAGGGCTAGAGAGGACTACTAGGCTAGAAGAAAGGTCATTTCCTTGATCGATTATCCAGATTACTTGGTTGAAAAACTTGTTGTAAGTGTACAACCCTTGTAGCATTTCATTGTTGTAGCTATGAAGGAATATCACCTTGCGTAGACATAGTAAGAGGTAATTGAGTTGAAGGTGGAGGTGTAGGTGCAGAGGGATGTGAAGGATGATAAGGATACAGATATGGGTTTTTCCCTCAAGTAGATGGTTAATGTATTCAATGGTACTCTAGAGGGTAATAGTGATGTTGGAATGCTACATGACTCATAGAACTTCTAGGGGAGATGGGCTTTTGAATGTAGTACCCATATGGATCTGGTTGCCTATAAGGGTACTGTTACCTTGGCGATGACATTCCCCATGATTGTAGTTGATATCACAATTGGTATTGTTTGTATAGTTGTGGAGGAGCTCCACTTGGGTAGTAAGCTTGTTGTTGTTGGTGGAACTATCTTGGACTACCTTGAGGATAAGGCAATTGTCTTAGAGCTTGTCTACATGCTAGGCAAGGATTCAATGCATACACTCTAGACTCTTGTAAGTGTGACACCACAGGGCAACATCCATTTGGATGTTCATATTGACAGATGTCACATTTAATTTCATCATCAGATTCAGACTCCACAACTTCCTCTATTATAGCAGCTTTGCCCTTACCTCTTTGGTAGGAATGTTTAGCTTCTTTTTGCCTCCCATGATTATGATCAATATTTTTCTCTTTAGATTCTTCAACAATCGTTAAATCAATTAAAAAAATTTCATCCAAAGAGTCCCATAACTTGTTAACCTTGGCTGAAATATCAAAATAGATTTTTGGATGGGCAAGTTCTTTTTGTTCACCACTTCATCAAGTGGTGACTCCTCTGCATCACAAAATAAGACCTCTCATTTTTAAATGGAAGGCTCCCTATTATATTCTTCAACACTTTTCCTCTTTTGTAGCTCACCTTCTTCTTTTGCTACCTACTCAATTAACCTTTGGATCTAATGAGCTTTCATTTCAAATAATTTTCCTTGGACATACATCCCAAGGGTTCTTCTTATTTCTACTCTAAGCCCATCTATGATGTGGCAAAGTTGTTCCCTTTGAGAGTAACCATGGCTAGGGCATTAGTGTAGGAGTGCATAGTATTGGCCCATGGTAGCATTCAATGGTTCATGTGCTCCTTGTTTTCAGCCTTGGATTTAACTTCTCAGATTAGACACTCTAGAGTATATTTGATATTTGTCATTGAATAGTTCTAACATGGTACTCCATTTTTAGATAGATTCCAACTCTAAGGATTGGTACCAACTTTCAGCTTCCTTAATGAGCATCCTTGAGAAAAGGTTAAGTATCTATCACTTGTTCTCTATGTTCTATAAGGCATAGGCATCTTGAAAATCTTGTAAATATGTCTGTGGATCAAAATTGTATCCCCCTCAAATCTTGGAATATTGTTCATATCTAGGCACTTGATCTTACTATCCTTCATATTCCTAGTCGAGATTTTCACTGCCTCCAAAATGTTGAGCATACTATGAGTTGCCAATAAAAGTTCATCATCATCACTGTGTTGATGATGTCGATGATGGTTTTGGCCACCCCTTCGATTTTGATGGCCATCATAGTCATTGTTATTTCATCGATCACATTCATCATGGTTGTTTCAATGGTGACTTCCATGAGAACCGTCAGATGAAGAGGAATGTTTTAAATTAGATGAAGAGGATGAAGAGGAAGGTGGACTACCACCGCCATCGCGGTGTTTGCCACCACTCTTACACTTATTATGATCACCATCCTTAGATCCCTTGTTGTTGTGATGTTTACCTGAGTTCCAACCTTGGCTATCACTCTTTCTTAACCCTAGTTTATGAATAGTCAATCATAGGGTTAGGTTCACATCCTCGTCATCAGTAGCAAGGGGTGGAGAATCCTCATGTTGAGAACCTTCCAAGGGAGGGTCCTCATTATCCTCTTTCTCTAGTAGGAACAAGGGGCTAGTGTAATGTTTTCCCTTTGTAGCTTCATGGAGTTTCTCCTAACATTTATCTCTTTTCCATTCTATTTCAGTGGGATAGTAGCTATAAGTGTTGTATCCATCCACAACTTACTCCTCATGAAGATTTGCTATGCCCAACTTCTTAAGGGTTTTAAATAGCATTTTGGGCACAGATTATCTACG
>MNCI01005576.1:393315-407082 GCA_015680685.1 Gnetum montanum | reverse complement strand
CCACAACTAGTCCATCTGCGGAGTTCGACCGGATCGCGCGTGCGACGCTCGTTTCGTATGGTTGAGTGTAGGGGTACCTCGCCACTCATCATTGGCGCCGTTGCCAGGGATGGTGCTAGTTGTCTAGATTAGTTAAATCATACAAGGTTGCTGTAAAGAACTTAACGATATATCTCTTAAGAAGAAGAAATTATTAAAAGTCACATAAATTCACACACAACAATGTCTCTCCGACAAGACGATAATAACCCCACACTTAGTGAGGAAGTTCATTGGAGAACCAATGACCTTTATGACGATGAAAGTTGGAGTATACAACCTGAAGTGGGAGTTTCCTATAAGCATGAACAAAAACAACGTCATCACAATGCACGAAAGCCTAACTTACCTGATGACGATGAACCCCCACTGGCCACTACAAGCTTCACGCAAATACAAGAGGCTATGCGAATCTCACGTAGGCATCGTAAAGAGAGCCGACTACCCAGGCTCGATTTAAATAACTTTCCTAAATTTTCAGGAGGCTATGACTTAGATCCACATCAACATTTACTAGCCTTCTACGATGCCTGCACATGGAATAACATTGATAATAGTTGGCAAAAACTGAAGCTCTTTCCGATGACACTCGTTGATCAAGCAAAAGTATGGTATAGATCGTTACAACCAAACTCGATACGATGCTGGTCAACAATGGTAGAGGTGTTTAACGAAAAATATCAAACCTACGCAAGAGTGTCAGCCTTGAGGAAACAAATCCAAGGATGGAAACAAGAAAAACATGAACCCTTGGACATGGCCTTAGAAAGATATTATGCACTGTTAAACAACTGTCCAGGCCATGGGTTTTCCGAGGAAAGGCTAATGTACCATATCATTGATGGGCTACGTAATGAAACAAGAGAGACCTTAGGAACGTATGCCCGAGGTCAACTATACAACCTACGAACCCATCAAATCCAAGAGCTTATTAAGCGGGTAGCAAAAGAAGAAGGAGAAATAGCTACATGGGAGAGTGTTGAAAAACATCAACGGGACCAAAATCTTAACTCAACAAAGGTCCATGATCATAACAAGGAGAGATCAACAAATTCCAAGGTGGAAACATCATCTTTGCCAATACAACAATTGTTAGAAGAAGCCGAGGCAAAGATCAATAAGATGTTGGAATGGATGAATCAAAAGTGTGGAGAATATATCAACATCATTGGAGATAGAGTTTTGACAACCCAAGAAGCAGGACAAAATAATAGACATTCGGAAAGAAGGAACGAAGGGAATAAGCGCTCAACTGCCAATCATACGTATGAATGCAACATATGCCTGTACGATCACCCCAAAGGCCAATGCCCAATATTGTTACATCTACATGAGCATTGGGGAAACACGTTACATCCAGAGTTCGTACAGAGATACTGTGTTAGACCACAGTGGCAACAATCCCAGTCGTGGGGGAATCCACCCTTAGACTGGAGGCACCCTTCACATTTTCCGAATCCAAATGCTTATAACGTTCAACATCCTGTTTCTTCAACTGGGCCACCACACTTTATCTCACCACAATACCATTCTTCACAATACCATCAACCCATACCTCCAACACAACCACCACCTTGTGCACCTTATCCTCCTCCTAACTTTCAACATTCTTATCCTTTCCCTCCTTCCACAATGCCACCAACTGTTCCTCAGGTGTTTGTACCACCGCAACCCATGAACAACACTTGTGCTGCTGCTACTAACTACGGTGAAGAGCCTCCTCAACATCAAAGACGTCCTTTCTTTAAACACGGCCGTAGGAAGGGACAACATAACTCTGAGGCCACTGCATCTTCCAACCCAGCACAAGTCCAACAATGTGGTGCATCCTTACCTTCGAACCCAGCGCCTCATGTACCTTCATCAGGGCCACCAACTAACACTCCAACAACCACAAGGCCCAATGAACACAACCATGGGAGGCATCAGCCCAATCCTTGCATACCATCTAACGGTCCTAACCATCATAGTGGGTCAACTCGTTATCCGGGAACTACATCGTATGAAGTGCCCCACTGTGTTTATTACAAAGTGCGTAAAATCCAAGGGGATAAGTTTGGACCGGTGTCAATAATTCCAATATGCAAGGATCCTCATTCTTCATTTATTAATCCTTGCCATACTCAACCGTTTAGTTATGGGGGATATCCCCCATTTCAGTAACAAGCAGGATTAATAAATGTTTTTAATTTTCTTTAATTTTGCAACTTTTTGTTTTCCAGTTTTTCATCTTTTAACTTTTTTGTTTTATCTTTTTGTGTGTTTGTATTTTCATGTTTTTGTAAGTAATCTCATCTACGAATAAAACACTCATGTGGATCGTTGGTTGAGATGTGTTTTATGTTATTAAGTCATGAGTGATCAATTATTTGAAACAGTGAGCCCACTACACCCACTCATCCACTCTATAAATAAAGAGGTTCTGTTCGAGGGTACAGTGATATTCTTGAAATTTCTAAACCTTAAAATTAATTTTGTGTTCATTGTACCCAGAATGAAGAAGGATGGACCAAGAGGGAATGATTAGGGTGTGACATCAAGGGGACTTGTGGATTCTCTTTGGTGACATCTGTGGGAGTTATCATGCAATATGGTTGTACTAAGATCCTTGTAGATCTAATGAAAAATGGGAGTAAGAGTAATCAAAAGGGCACTCGAAAATCAAACGCTGTTCTAGGGGGTCCCACTGGAAAGACATGCACCCATGCCTGAAGGTTGGCGGCTTCTCTGGATTCAGTAAAGTGAAAAAAAAAAAAAAAAGAGAAAGAAAAAGAAAAGTGCCATAAAACAAAAATCACTCCTCCCTTGTACTAAACGCCAAGTGATCGTACGCCTTGTTGTTATGGTACTCTCATAGTTGTTCATCATGGGATGAAACAATGCGATGTCACTGATTAGAAGGATGGACTTGGTCCTGATCTTGGAACGATGGGTTAATGACACCTTAATCATGCTTTTCACGCAGGATTCATTGTACCCTGGGTCAGTTACCTCATGTCCCGATCTCTACGATCCCTTTCTATACTTCGTCTCATCTCACTGTTCGTGTAATTGTAGCTCGTGTCCCGTGTAACATAAAATTTTCATCTCATTCCGGTGATATTTACATGTGTGTGTTTTGTGGAGTTAGTGCAGATTACATTTAACCCTTCTAGTGCCCACGGACACTTTAAGTGTGATTACACAAGGGCATAATAGGTTGAAACCTGCTTTGGGGAGGACCCACTTGTGTAATTTTGTTGTAATCTTCATTAATTCTCTAGCTAGAACACACAATCTCTTACCCTCAGCTTAATTTTTCAATTGATTTTCTTTCCCTTATTACCATCACATAGCCTTTTTCTCTACCATCTGAGGTCCTTATTGATAAATTCCACACCATCATAATTTTCGTGCCTTCAAAACTAGTTGAATTACCCTGGAACCCTTTAGTCCATATGTCCTTAGTTTACATCAATTAATTTCAAAAGAAATATTAAAAATTCGGTACATTCTCTACGACTTGCGATTGCGCGTCCCTTGCTTTCATATCCACAACTCGCTTGCTGGTACTCCGATTTTCATTCCGTTTGAACCTAGAACCCGGAGTGTTCAGCTTAGTCGTGGGGGAGGGGCACAGGCCGAATAGCGCATAAATTTTTTGAAATTCATCATTGCCCGAAGGACATCTTTAAGGGTAATTAGTTCTAAAATTAAGATTCGAATGTGTCAAAAACAATTTCATCCCCTTAGCTATACCAGAAAATTAAATTGGGAAACCACCTAAGCAAAGAGGACTCAACATTATAATCTTTCAGGGACATGTTCTTCCAATAATTAACATCACACGGAAATAAAGTAAATCTATTAAGGCAAGTAGTAAGGTATAACCTAACTTTGGTAACAACCTTACTAATGATTGGTCCCGTGTGATTGCAGATGGTCCTGAAATGCGGACAACAGGAAGGTCCTGCTCAAGGTGCGATCGAATGATCTCAGAGAGGTGGAAGACATGATCCTACCAGACAACATGCAGAACAGGAGGAACAATCATTCAACTTTCATCAAGAAGATCCTCCTACCGTACGGTTTGGGTAGGCAGAAGCAGGAGATACCCTCTCTGAAAGCAGTGCTTGGTACTTAGGGGAAATGTACCAATTTTGGCACAACAAAGAAGAAGGCACCATAGTTAACAATTGTGGTGTGACTATTGATTTCTCTGTTCAAGCCATTCTGGAAGTATTAAACCTTCCGAATACAGGGCCAAAGGTTGCTCAGAACCAGCTGGACACTTTCAGAACTGAGCAACTTAATAAACTATTGACAGAGAATAAAAGGGTGGCAGAAGAAAAAGAGAAGGCTTTCTGGGTTGCCTCTATGGCACAAGTGCAAACTTACATGCATGCCAAGGCACTCAAGGCCTTACAAGAGGAGAAACTCCAGGCTGTACTTCAATGCTATCAAATCCCAGACCTGGAGCACAAGAAAAGGGAAAGACACCTATGGAGGAGTCATCGCCACCAGGAACTACATGAGTTCCAAATTTTTGTAAATATTCTGTGTGTTGTGTCTTTGTTTTGTTTTCTTCCCACACTGCGGCATCATCCCATTTTTTCCATCTAATAATCCCATACCTATCCACTGTGTAATCAATGTAGCTTGTTCTCACTTTAACTCGAGGACGAGTTTTCATTCAGTCGTGGGGGTATGATGAGACATGAATTGCTCATAGTGCTGGCGGCCGCGTTAAGGCACCCACGTTGTATCATGGGTCGCGATGTATCATGGGCCGCGATATCGCGTACGCGATATCGCAGTCAGCCGCAATTTCTATAAATAAGAGGCGGCTCTCCCTCATTTCCATCCCAGTTTTAGTGTAGCGAAGCTCTGGCAGTTTGATCCCTCCAGAGTTAGAATTTTCCCGTGTCTGCCCGCAGTGTGGTGAATGTGATTGTACGGTGTCTTTATTCGAGTGTGCCGTACTTGGACACGCACATGACCGGCAATAAAGATCGAGATTACTTCATCATTGCAGCATTCACTTAGTTTATTTATTGTTATTTATTTCATGTTATTTATTGCTTTCATAGCGCGGTGTAAGTACGACTTGACTATGAGCATCTACGGGTGTGTACGGCTAGTTAAGGAATCGGTTACTTATCGCGATTAGTCTCTCAACCCTAAACTCCTAGAAGCGGAACGAGTTCGACTTGATTACGAGCATTTAAGTGTGACTGCTTGGTAGCCCAGTGGTGTAGCTAGGGGGATCTACGCTTGGTAACCCAGTGGCGTATTTGGGGTCTGCGCTTGGTAATCCCAGTGGCGTACCTAGGCCTATGCTTGGTAGTCCCAGTGGCAGTCGTGCACGAAGTCCAAGATGTGTACGGTTGATCAAGGAATCGGTTGCTCGTCGCACTTAGGCTAGATTAGATTTTCTTACCCTTTCCTCTTAGCTTAGATTAGTTAATATTATTTTCCATTGCCTTCAGGAGTAGCGATAGATTTAGGAACACATCATACACCTCATCTAGACTAAACCATACGTGACATATGCAAAACTGGTCTAGATGGGAAGACAGCGAACTGCGACCTAAGGCTAACTAATCTAGGTGCCACAACTAGTCCATCTGCGGAGTTCGACCGGATCGCGCGTGCGACGCTCGTTTCGTATGGTTGAGTGTAGGGGTACCTCGCCACTCATCAATCTCTTTTTTATTAATCTATTTATACATGCCCACTTGATCACAAAAGTGTTCTTTGAGCCTTTCATGTTTCTTTGCCTCATTCTTCCATGCACTAATTTCAATAGCTAACTTCTGAAAAATAAGGCATACCTCCTTCATTGAGAGGGTTCTATTTTCTTGTGCAAGGCTACTCATGTCTTCATTAACCCTCATCAGTTGCTCTCTCAACTGATGGATGCTAGTTAACCTAGTGTTATTAGTAGTGAGCTATTTGTTTTCCTCCTAGGCTACAGTGAGTACCTTAGTAGGTGCAAATGTTTGTGCTTCAACTACTGAGGCATTTCACACCACTTTCTACTTCTCAATTGCCATTTTTTTATTCTACTCCATTAGGCGATTCATCTAATCTATCCTAAATTATTTCATCTAGTTAGGTGTAATGAATTAAGTGGGGTCTCTATGTTTGGCCCTCAAGGTTTTGAGCTCTTCTTGTAATTTTAGAATTTCAACTTTTGCTTGCTCCACCCTAGTCTCTATCATGACCAATTTACCTTTGGTAGAAATTAGTTCTAAATGCACTATAGTGACATCACTTGGGATGTCAAAAGTGTTGTTATCACTTCCCTAGTTTGGAGTAGTTAATTAAGCACATCTTCATGGTTAACAAGAGTCATCGAGATTTTGGCTAACATTTGAGCATCTCTAGCTTTAGTTAGATCTACTAGTGTTACAACATGTACACTGAAGGATTCTTTAATGTGATGAATGATCACCTCTACTACTCCTATTGAATCTTAGTGCTACATTACCACAACTGTGGCACCCTCTCTAGTTTTAACCATCACTTGGAACAATGTAGCATTCCTAGAGATCTATTGTGACCATTTTGTGTAAGGCATTCTTATGATTTACAAACTTCTTCTCGTATAGAGCGTACATGGTTGCTACTTACTATTGTAGTTTATTTTTGGGCCTTCCTGCTATCAACATGGCCAAGTTAGCATAATGGAGGTTAGCTAACCCCATGTATTCTTTTAGGTTATCAATTTTTATCTTTATTATTTACTTCTACTTGGTGGACATGGGTGTAACTATCCAAGATGGATTACCAATCTAGATTTTGTACTAATATGAAGTCGATTATGGCCTTTGCCATCTAGATCTATTTTTCATTGATCTATTTTTACATGCCCACCTAATCAAGGAAGTGTTCTTTGATCCTTTCATGTTTCTTTACCTCATTCTATCATGCATTAATTTCAATGGTTGACTTCTGATAGATAGCACATACCTCCTCCATTGAGAGAGTTCTATTTTCTCATATGAGATGGCTCATGTCTTGGTTAATCCTCATCAGTTACTCTCTCAACTGATGAATGCTTTCTTCTAGGATGTTCCTTTATATTTAAATGTTGACTAACCTAGTGTAATTAGTATTAAGCTATTTGTTTTCCTCTTGGATTGTGATGAATGCCTTAGCATGTGCATACATTTGTGCTTCAACTATTGAGGCATTTCACACCACTTTCTCCTTCTCAATTGGCATTTTTTTATTCTGCTCCATTAGGAAATTCATCTATTTTTTCCTGAATTGCTCTATCTGATTAGGTGTAATGAATTAAGTCAAGTCTCTATGTTTAGCGCTCATGATCACAAGCTCTTCTTGTAATTCTAGAATTTTAGCTTTTGCATGCTCCACCCTAGTCTTGATCATGACCAGTTTACCTTTGGTAGTAATTAGTTTTGATTGAACTATAAAGAAATCACTTGGGATGTCGAAAAGTGTTATCATCACTTACATAGTTTGCAACAGTTGATCAAGAACATCTTCATGGTCAAAAGGAGTCATCGAGGTTTCAGCTAACATTTAAGCATCTCTAGCTCTAGTTATATCTACTGGTGAAATATTATTTAATGTGATCAATGATCACCTTGGCTACTACCATTGCATCTTGATTCTACATTATCACAACTGTAGCTTCCTCTCCAATCTTAAGTGTCACTTGGAATGATGTAGTTCCCAAAGATCTATTGTGACCACTGGGCCTCTTCTCTTAATTGTAATGAGATATGTACACTCACAGAATCAGCAAAAACTATGGATCATATGGCACTATTGATAACTCTATAAAAGTTTGCTTCGTTGTTTGNTCATATGGCACTATTGATAACTCTATAAAAGTTTGCTTCGTTGTTTATTCCCCAACTAATAGTCTCTACAATCTATTGTAGATGACTCATTGATGGTCTGTAATCTTGTGGTGGTGATGGTGGGACTTGCTATTGCTACTTTTTCTCCTACTTCTGGCCACTGGATCCTACTTATTATTGTTGTTTCATCTTCTATGTGGTTTCCCTAGCATCAATTTTTTCCTCACCTTAATCTTTCCTCGGTGGTCCTGGTTTGAGCAATTCATTATACGAAGTGTTATGGGCCCTCATGGGAGTGTAATTGGTGTATCCTAAGATTCTAGCATATTTGCATAGCTTCATGATAAGGCAAGAAAATGGAAATCTTAGCTTGCCTACCTTCTTTTCTTAAAACTACCTCTAGATCTCCATAAAGTAAATTTCTATGTGATTGATGTTGTATTTTCACATTAGGATCGCAGTTCCTCTAGCCTCATAAGTAGCCAATCTTTTTAATTTATTTATTGGAAATAAGTGATAGGTGCCAATTTTCAAATAGATTCTTTCCTCTAGAGTTAGTTTATTATATCCCTTATCTTCCTTGCCATATGCCCATTTTAGATAGAGTTTCTTCATTTTAGCATCTAGTCTAGTGGATAAGTATGCTACCTTTGCCCCTTCATTAGGTATGTTGAGAGCTTTGGCTATCACCTTGACTGAGTACAAGACTAAGACTTCTTCAATTTTATTTGTAGTGCTAATGAGTTATCCTTCTTTGACCTCAATGTCAGATACCTGATGTCACCTCATCTGGATCTCGCCTATAAATATGGTGCTAGGGTACTCAGATAAGGGAGGTAGTAAGTAGTCGATAGTTAGTAAATAGTTCTAGTTTTTAGTTTCTTCTTTCAAAGTCTATTATTCCTAGTGCATGCCCATAGTGTGATGCATGTAATCATATGACACCTTTATTCAAGTGTGATGTACTTGGACAAATTACATGACTAGCAATAAAGATCGAGATTACTTTCATCATCGCAACATCCACTTAGATTATTGTTGCTTTAATTATTTAATGCTCTCTTTAGTTAAACATTTCCATTTATTGTTATTTACTATTCTTGTTATTAAGTGGAATGCATATGCCTTAATGACAAGCATTTAAGTGTAAATACTTGGTAGTCTAGAGGTGTATCATTTAGCATAACTAGTAACATACATGTGGCAAGACCAGAAGTAATTCCACGAAGTTCAAGACATGTACAAATGGTTAAGAGTAAATACCATCACCCATAGGTTAGTTTAGACTTTGTTTTCCATTATTTATTAGTTAATCAATTTATCCCTTTATCACCATTAGGAGTAGCATAGAATTAGGAACAACAACATATGCCTTACTTTGGACTAAACCATACGTTACAAAGCTACCACTAGTCCAAGTGGGAGGATAGTGAACTATGATCAAAGCATAATGATCTAGGTGTCACAACTAGTTCCATCCATGGAATTTGACTAGATTGTACATGAACACTTGTAATTCATATGGTTGAGTGTAGTGGTACCTCATCACTCATCATTGGCATTGTTGTCGAGGATGATGCTAGTTATCTAGATTAGTTATATTATACACAATCATTGTAAAAGGTATTAATGATATATCTTTTAGAAACTATTAGCTCACACACACCATAAATCAAGAACAATATCTCTCTCAAATGGAAGTAACTATGTGCTGTATAGTGAACACATTCATTAAATAACTAACGAGATATACGATGAAGAAAATTGGAGTGATCAACCTTATGTAGGGGTTTCCTATGATCATGACCATCCCAATGAAACTCAAAGACTACATGCACCTAAGGTAGATAGTCTTGGTGGAGATGATGTAGGTCCTAGACTAGGGGAGGCCTCAAGGCCTAATACTTCCTCAAAACCAAGAAATAATAAATCAAAGGATCCCAAAGAACACCATAGAAGCCATGGCAATACTTCCAATCCTTCATCTTCCTCTTTCATTTCAATGTCTAGTTCTAACGAAGATAAACATAGGTATTGAGATAAAGCTCCATCAAAGGATCAGACTAAAAACCAAAATTAAACCCACAAGAAAAGTCAAAGAAGTCACCATGGACATAGAAATTTCCCTCACAATTTGTTTGATGATGATGGACCCTTGTTGGCCACAAGAGGCTAATGCATATCATAGAGGTAATTAAGAGATCTTGTAGACATTGTAAAAAGAGTCATCACCTAAGCTTGACATGAATAATATTATAAAATTTGTAGGAGCATATGATTTAGATCCGTAACATCATATACAAGCCTTCCATGATGCCTGTGTGTTCTACAACATGGAAAGTCAATGGAAAAAGCTTAAGCTCTTTCCTAGGACACTAATTAACAAAGCCAAAGTGTGGCATAGAGCATTCATATCACATAGGCAGTTAAGATGTCTCACTGACATTGCAAAAATATTTGTCTACTTAAGCTTGACATGAATAATATTCCAAAATTTGCAGGAGGCTATGATTCAAATCTGCAACATCATTTACAAGCCTTCGATGATGCCTGTGTGTTCTACAACATGGAAAGTGAGTGGAAAAAGCTTAAGCTATTTCCTAGGATACTAATTAATAGAGTTAAAGTGTGGTATAGATCGTTGAGGCCAAATTCAATATGATGATGTTCTACAATGCAAGAACTTTTCAATAAGAAATACCAAACCTATGCAAGAGTGTCCAATTTGAGGAGACAGATCCAAGACTGGAAGTAAGAACAACATGAACCCTTAGACATGACCTTAGATAGATATTATGCCTCACTAAATAGATGCCTAGGCCATGGTTTCTTCGAGGAGGAGAAACTTTTCCACATCATAGATGGGCTTTGTAATGAAATAAGGGTGACCCTTGGGATTTATGCCCTAGGGAAATTATACAAGCTCCAAGCCCATTAGGTTAGAGAGTTAATAGAGCATGTGGCAAAAGAATAAGGAGAGATGTGCAAGTGGGAGTATGTTGAACGAACTCTTCAATCGAAGGAGGTCCAAATTTATGGTAAGAAGAATGAAACTACCTTTAATAAGGTGATTCTACAATAGACTTTGCCGATACAAGAGTCTATTGATGATCTAGAAGCAAAGCTTAATAAGATGTCCAAATGGATAAATGAAAACATCATAAACCTTCTTGATATGGTCACAGAGAAGGTCATGCAAAACATGCCAGTAAATCACAATATATAGAGGACATAGAACCAAGAAACAGTTAGGAACACTTTTTGACAGGCAAGAAAAGTGGCTAACAAAAGTGAGGCCAAAAACTCCACCACAAACAAAGATAATTAATGAAACCTATGCATATATGACCACCCAAGTAGCCAATGCCTTATATTATTGCATCTACAGGAGTATTGGGTAAGTGACTTAAATCCAAAATTTGTGCAAAAGCACATGCCTAGAAGACTTCCTCTCCCACAAGGTAATTTTAGATAGTCCCACAATCGATTAAACCATCCTAAGAGGACTTATTCCCAGCCTTAACATTAGCATCAACTATAGTGGCAACAACCACAATCATGGGGGTAGCACCACCAAATCAACCATACCCATCAAAACCTCATGAATATTATGTTCAACACCCTATTTCTCCAACTAGTTTTGCATCCTCTACTTCTAATCGCCACTACCACTCTCCCGAGTACCATCAATACATGACATCCCTAGAAGGATCACCATCTTGCACCTCTTACTCTTCAACCTACCATTGATATTCTCATCATTCACCTCCTTATATGTCATCATTAGCAACTTAGAAAGGTCTATCATCCTCATATCAACAAACAAGTGGCACATGTGCTGCAACTGGGCATAGACATGCTGATGCTAGTGGGTCCCAACTGCAATGCTAGAAACATCCCTTCTAAAGGAAAGGTCATAAGCTAAAGAAAACCATGCATGGAATCACTACATCACCTATGCTAGTGCAAGGCCAACCTGGTGCACTACCTCCATTGCCTCAACCAACATTCTCTGACCATACATAAAGGCCACCATCCATTAGTCCTCCAATCCCACATCAACTTAATGAATTTACAAGCATGGAAAGATAAATAAATCCATGCATACCACCTCATAAGAAAGGGTGTAATCATGGGCTAGTCATCCATAATGTTAAAACACCTCATATCCTAACCCACCACATGTATACCAATCAGGTGTGTGACCAATAATTTTTCTACCTAGCCACCACACCAACAATAGGCACCTAGTGGTCAGGGTGTGCAAGGTTCCCAACGTTTCATACATGCATGGATTCTATTCATCCACTTATTAATCCTAGCCATAGCTAAATGTTTAGTTGTGGGGGTTCTCCCCCATTCTATCTTTAGTATTTTTAGGTGCTTTTCATCTTTTTGTTTTCCAATTTTTTGTCATTTTCCTATTTCTTGAGCTAGCTTTTCCTATTTCTCTAGTTGTTGTTTTCATTTTCTTTTGTAATCTCACTTGTGAATAAAATAATCATGTTGGCTAATGAGGTGAGGTTTTCCCTATGTTGCTGAGTCATAAGGGATCAATTATTCGGACATTGAGACCACAACATCCATCCACCCATTCCATTAATAAGAGGTTCTTACTTTGGTCATAATGGTAATCTTTTTCATCATCTAACTTAATAATAATTCTATAATCATTGTGTCTAGATAGAAGAGTGTAGAACCAAGGCAGAGTGTAAAGGGTGTGACATCAAGGGAATTTGTGGATTCTCTTTGGCTACTTCTATATGCTCTATCATGTTGCTAAGGTTGTAACCATATCCTTGTGAATCTAACAAAAAATGGGAGTAAGAGCAACTTAAAACAACATTGAATAAACTTCTATGGATTCTACTAGAAAGACATGTACCCATGCCTAAAGGTTGGTATCTTCATAGACCCATAAAAAAAACCAATAAGTGTTCCTTACTACTGCTCCTCGCTTGGACAAAATGCCAAGTCATGTTACTCTTCATGACTTTGATAGTCTTATGATTTTTTGCTAATGGGATGAAACAATGCAGTGTCATTGAAATGTGGTTTGGACTTTATTTGAATCTTAGATAGATGGAAACATGGTTATTTAACCATTAATAACACACAAGGTTTCATTGTGAACATGGTATGATACCTCATGTCCCGATTTTTGCGATCCCTTCTACGGTCCATTTCATCTCATTGGCAAAATGTTCATAACTTGTGGCTTTGTGTAGCATAGAGTCATTGTCTCAATTTAGTGGTTTTAACATGTGTGTTTTGTTTTATAGGTATGCATTGCATTCAAATCCTTTAGTGCCTATGAACATTATAGGTGTGGTTACACAAGAGCATCATAGGCTAAAAACTGATTTGGGGAGGATCCACTTGCGTAACTTTTGTGACTTATACTTGTTTCACCTAACCACACTATTTTTCACCTTCCAAGTGCTCAAATTGATATATTTTCTTGTTTCCATTATTATGAATGTAATCTATCCCATAATCATGCTTTCAACACCTTTTTTCTTATTCATTCTCTTACTTTCACCTCGATGACTTCACCCTATCATCCTTTCAGTGCATCCAACTAATTTTTCACTTACCCAAGATACTAAACTTAACTTTAACCATTCCAACCAATCCTAGAGCTTCAATTTTCATGTTCATTAGCCCCATAAAATCAAAATTTTTTAACCTCAACATTGTGTACTTGACGTTAAGTTTGAAAATCACTATAAATATGACCCCCATGATACTTTGAACCTTATTTCGATCATTTGCTGCTAGGGGAGTTGTTGCATTTTTTCTTGTGACTTAGAGCTTTGCACCTCCATCTTCCACATGCAATATCTAACTCCTTAACACTCAAATTTTCATGTTGTTTGAATCTATTTGAACCTGGAGTGTTTAACTTAGTCAT
>MNCI01005576.1:368108-393294 GCA_015680685.1 Gnetum montanum | reverse complement strand
AGTCTAATTTTTTCTAACCCATAAGCCTATAACCATTATTATAAGCCACATATAACAAAAAAGGAAACTCATTGCAAGGGTCGTAGAAAGAAATAGATACTTTTTGGGGGATTTTTCTTAAAAATTTTCCTAACCTTGCAATCATATACATTATGAGCTTAATGAACTAAGGTTATGAGTAAAGGTATAAATTGATTAACAATAACAAACATAACCATAGTAACACTTGGGTGTTGCTTGCTTACAAATGGCCCCAAAAAGAGGTGCTAAGGGTGAAACCTTGTAGAGAGTTGCTAAGCATCCACGGTCAACAAGGAGAACATGAGGAACATGATAAGTAGGAGGCCCAATCCTTCAGTATTCATCAAGAGGCCCTTGCTATTAGGAAATTGGCCCAAGGTGAGGCAGAAGAAGTACCAGCTCCCGAACAAGGACAACATCTCATGTTGCCCCTTAACTGCCTTGCTGCCATCTTGGAAAAGTCCACATTGACTTCAGTTATTATGGAAATTAACTTTGGTCCATTTGTGGAATTTTCTTTAGAAGCGGTGCGGACATAACTCAAAGCATCCCCATGGTGGCCTATCTTATCCGACACTAGTGAATGGTACTTGGGTGAAGTTTATCAATTTTAGCATAATAAGGACAAAGGTACCACTATTAAAATTTGTGAGGTAAATGTATCTTACTCAATCAAGGACATAGCTACATCTCTCAACCTACCCAATGAAGGGGCAAAGATTTCTTACCTGTTCACCAGATCTAACCCTAAAACAAAGAAACTATGGCTAAGGCATGCATACGACAAAGAAGATAAGTCATAAAATGAGATGACTTTGGAAGAGAAAACCTACTTCAAGATTGGGACATACCACTTGTTTCCCACCAAAGGACTCAATTGAATCTCCACTTATGTGGCTAGGGAAAGTGCCATTTTAATGGGAAAATTTGCAGCAACCTTTCCCAGTACTATTTCACAAAGATTCAACAACAGTTTGAAGAAACGAAGTCAAGGAGACCAACACTTTCATTTTCCTACTTAATCAAAAAGCTATGCAAGCACACTGGAATCTTGGAATATAACAATGATATCCCTAGGAAGGCTCAACATGCCTCCTTTGCAAAACTCCTGAAAGCTGCAATACCAAGAGAAGATTCTAGTGAAGAGAAAGAAGCTGAGAAGGAGGTAGAACCCAAAACAGAAATGCAGTAAGAGCCTAAACAGCATCTGCAAGCACAAGCTCCACCATCATTATTGCAAGATTATAGAGCATCGATGAGCCACCTATAGAGAATTTCTAAAACCTTCAGATGGGAAATTAGGGATGAGGCCAATCTCTTCTGAGTTATGGACAACACCGTAGGACCCATTGTATTAGCTGATCCAACTAGGGGAGAGATCTCAATTCAATTAGGAGGAGGGCGATCCCAATGATCAAGTTAAATCTCTATAAATGTTGCATCCTTTCAAGTCACATTGGAAATTGGATAAGGTACCACAATCATGGTGCTACAACACGAGGATGCAACAAGTGCAATAGAGGTGATCATTGATCATATCAAAGAGTTGTTCAATGTTCGTATTATGCCTTCAACTAATCTAGTAGGAACTAAAGATGCACAGATGCTAGTAGAGATCTCAATGACTCCTACGATGCATGAGGACATGCTCAATCATTTTTTGCAAATGGATCAAGTGATGACCACTTTGTTTGACATCCTTGGTGATGTCATTGCAACTCAATCAAACCTCATCACCACCAAAGGAAAGTTGGTCATGATAGAGGTCATGGTAAAACATGCAGAAGTTGAGATATAGAGATTACAAGAAGAGCTAGCTACCTTGTAAGTTGAATGATGGGATCCCACTCATTTTTTTATGCCCATCTAACTAGAGAAATTCAGGACAAAGGAACTTACCAAGTTAGAAAAGGAAAGAGCGACTACAAAGTGAGAGAAGGAGACAATGGTTTAAAATGCCTCTACTACAGATGTGTAGTTCCATTTGTATAAAAAGGCATTGATCATTGTCCAAGAGGAAAATAAGTAGCCTACTATAGAGAATTCCCAATTAACCACTATGAAAAAAGAAAAGAACATCTTAGAAGAATGCATCCACCAATCACGAGAACAATTAGTGAGAATCAACCAGGATATGAGTAGATTGGCTCAGAAGAATAGAACCCTATCCATGGAGTAGGTATGTTCTATTTACCAAAGTTAGTAATAAAAATTAGTGTGTGGTAAAACGAGGCCAAAAAGCATGAAAAATTGAAAGAGCACTTCTGTGACCAAGTTGGCATGTATAAGAAAATCAATGAGAAGAAAATCAAAATGGCTAAGGCCAACATTAGTTCCCTGTCATCACAGAATTCTAAATGGTAGGCCATCCTGGATAGTTATGCTATAGTCCAATAAGCAGAAGTCAAAAACAAAGACCTATAGATAGAGGATTTAAAGGAATACATGGTGTTGGATAACCTTAGATATGCCAACCTTTCCATGTTAATAGTAGGTCGTCCTTGAAGTGAGCTAGAGAAACAAGTGATGATCACCTATGTGCTATATGAAAAATAGTTTGTAGATCAAAAAGATTCTTTGCAAAAGTTACAGGTGGCAAACTCAGAGTTAGAGGTGGTCAAAGCTAGTTATCAAGGACAAAAAGATTTAGCCTCGAACCTAGCTCGTAGATTGATGGATTATCATCTACTCAAAGATAAAGCTAAAGCTTTCGAGGAAGAATGAAAATAGTTAGCAGAATGGTATGTAAAGGTGAATGAAATATTTTATTAACTACCATGTCCTTGGGATGTACTGGCACCAACACACATTAGCATAGCAGCTTAGATAGTGCATGGCCCAAGGATGAAGGAGGAAAAATTATAGGTCTTACTTAATCAATACAAGTTTCAATGACCTGGTAACAAAGGGAAGTAGCTGATGGAAGAGTCACTACCTCTGGGAACCACATGAGCTTTCTAGTCCTATTTTTATTTTATTTTGTATTAATGTATCCCATTTTTGTACTACACCACTGGGACATGCAAAGAGTCAATAATTTTATTTATTATTTGAGTTAGTCAATAATCCCATACCTGCCAATATTTTGTAAAGAACTTATTCCTCATTTTGTTTAGCTTGCAGACAAGTTTTCATTCAACCATGAGGGTATGATGAGTCATTCTTCTATGGCCTTAACATTGGATACAGGACGTTGAAGCCTGGATGTTGTGTACTTGACATTAGGGCTAATAAGTAACATTGGATACCCAACATTGCCTCATCTGGATCTTGCCTATAAATATGGTGTTGCAGTACTTAGATGAGGGAGGTAGTAAGTAGTTGATAGTTAGTAGATAGTTCTAGTATATTTTCTTCTTTCAAAGTCTATTATTCCTGTGCATGCCCATAGTATGATTCTTGTAATCATACGACACTTTTGTTTGAGTGTGATGTACTTGGACATGTTACATGACTGGCAATAAAGATCAAGATTACTTCCATCATTGTAGCATTCACTTAGATTATTTTTACTTTAATTATTTAATGCTCTCTTTAGTTAAAAATTTCAATTTATTTTTATTTACCATTCCTATTATTAAGCAAAATGTGTATAGCTTAATGACAAGCATTTAGTGTAAATACTTGGTAGTCCAAAGGTGTATCATTTGGCATAACCAATGATGTACACTTGGCAATCCCAAAAGTAATTCCATGAAGTCCAAGATATGTACAAATGATTAAGAGTAGATACCATCATCCATAGGCTAGTTTAGACTTTGTTTTCATTATTTATTAGTTAATTAATTTATCCCTTTATTTCCATCAAGAGTAGCATAGAATTAGGAACAACATCATATCCCTCACTTTGGACTAAACCATATGTGACAAAGCTACTACTAGTCCAAGTGGGAAGATAGCGAACTATGATCAAAGCATAATGATCTAGGTGTCACAACTAGTCCCATCCATGGAATTTGATTAGATTGTGCATGAATGCTTGTAATTCATATGGTTGAGTGTACGAATACTTTACCGTTCATTAAGTGCCTTCTTCCTTATTGTGCCAAAATTAATAAATTTTCCCAAGGTATCATTCACCATTGTGTGAAAGTATAGGCCATAGCGGTGATGCTTAGAGTTGCATCCTTACTACTTTTGGAGTGAATTTCATGAATGGACCAAAGTTCTTCTTCACAATTACTATGGTCAAGATTGATTTCTCTTGAATAACTTAGAGGTAGTCTTACGACAACATGAGGAACTTTCCTTGAACTTGTGGTTCTTCTACCTCTCCTTGGGTTGACTACTTTATAGCAAGAGTTTCTTGATGGATACTGAATGATTGGGCTTCCTACTCTACATGTTCCAATTATTGTTCTCCCTTTTAGCCTCTACCTTGGCCTCTTGGTTTCTTACTTGTGGCCTATGAGGGTCCACCTTGTGCTCCTTTCTTTAGGACCATCTACAATCATTAAGCAATTAGGGATCATTAGAAGGTGTTCTCTAATTTTTGCAAATCCCTTCCTTTCTCATACTTTTAGTTAGATCAACTTCTTAGTTATTAGGATTGCAAATTTATAAAATTTTGCAAAAAATAAACCCCATAAATGTTATTTTCTTTAACTCCTCACAGTTATCTATTTTATTCTTATTCATGGCTCATAATGATTAGTATGGTTCCTTAAGAGCATTATGTAAGTGTTTCTATCATTAATGTGATTACTTTTTAATAAAAATGTTCAAGTTTCCCTTCATAGTTTCCCTTATGATACTTTCTAGGTGTTAGAATTTTTCAAAAAATTAACTCAAATTAACTTTACTAACGTCCCTCCCATGGCTAAGATGAGCACTCCTATATATACTTT
Source organism: Gnetum montanum (assembly GCA_015680685.1). Lineage (NCBI taxonomy): Eukaryota > Viridiplantae > Streptophyta > Gnetopsida > Gnetales > Gnetaceae > Gnetum > Gnetum montanum. Next base: position 388,426 of record MNCI01005576.1, on the reverse strand, counting down.
TTGATGGACCTAATATCAGGTATCTGACATTGAGGATCTGATATTAGGGTTGCTCCAACTTGATATCGAATGCCATAAAATTACAATATTTAATGACTTCTAAGGACAAAAAATGATTCTCATGAATGTATAGAAGCTTTTAAGCATATTCAAAGGATCTTGGTTGATGGATGATGCATATTTTATCAAAATTTAGCATAGATAGTGTGTAAAGAAGGAATCTTAGGCTATGAAAGTTTATGAAAGATTGATAAGATGGATGAGATGGGTAATGAGCTTATGTTATTAGAAAAGATAGTTTGAATTATAAGGAAAGTTTTTACTGATGTTGGAAGGCTCAAGATGATGTGGAATTGCTTGGCAAGCATAAGATACAATAGTTATATAAGTGGGACCTATCCAAAGTAGACTCTAGCCCTTAATGCCCTTGTATAACCATGCCTAAAAGTTTCCTTAGGTACTTAAGTAGTTGAATGTAACGCATACTTGTTTAGCAAAACACACATGTTAGTACCACCAAATTGAGAGAATTACACCATGTTATATAAAACCAAAAGTTTTGATTAGTCAAATAGTGAGATGAGATGAACTTAGAAGGGATTGTAGAAATTGGGACATGAGGTATCTTACCATAGGCATAATGAATTCTTGTGTTTTATTAGTGATTAAAGTAATCACTAGCCTTTCTATCCAAGATTCAAATAAATTCCAAACCACAGTCTAGTGACATTGTAATTTTTCATCACTTGGAGTCACAACTATAAGACTATCATTGTTGTAAGGACTGTTGTCACTTGGCGTATTGTCCAAGGAAGGAGTTTATTCATGGTGCTTTTTATTTTTTTTCTTCAATTTCTAAGAAGCTACCTACCTTCAAGCATGAGTAACATGTCTTTCTAGTGGGACCCTCAAAAATTTATTTTTTGCTCTTATTTTTTTATATGTCTATGTTAACCTTATTAGAGGACTACCTTTAGGCATGGGTAACATGTGTTTCTAGTGACATGGTAAGGCATCACTTATTTACTCTTACTCCCATTTTTCATTAGATCTAAAAGGATATAATACAACCTTAGCGAATTGAGAGAACCTACAACAGTAATCCAAGAGAATCCACAAATCTCATTGATGTAACATCCTTTACATTCTTCCTTGGTTCTTCACTTTTCTATCCAGGCAAAATGATCGCAGGTTTATTCTTAGTTGTATGATGGAAAAGAATATCATTATGGCCATGATGAGAACCTCTTATTAGTGGAATGGATGGATGAATGATGTGGGATCACTATTTAAATAATCAGTCCCTTATGACTTGATAACATAGAGAAATCTTCATTTTATTGGGCTACATCTTGCTTTTATATGTAATGTCTTATTAGTAATCAAAATTATTTAGAAAGGGCTTGAAAACAAAGTATGAAAAAGATCGAAAAAGATATAAAGAATGAATAATATTAAAGAATGAAAAATGTCCAAGAAATTAAAAGATATATAAAAGAATGTCAAAAATTTAAGAAATGAAAAGTATCAAAGAATGAGAAAATGTCAAAGAATATGAAAAGTATAAAAGTATAGGAAAAATTGTATCAAACAATGTAAAAAGGTATATCAAGAATGTAAAAATATAAAATAATTATAAAACAAAACAAATTTAAAAACACTTATTAATTCCTAAATCAAGATAAGGCAGCTCCCTCACGACTAAACTCATGGGTGAGTGTTCAAAAAATGCTCCCTAGATCTCCTGGATCACACACTCTAGGTGGTTCCCTTACCATCTTTAGTGATTTAACTTTTCAATTAATATGTCATGTAATTTTGATGGTAGTGAAGTTATGATTAGCTAAGTCCATATTTTCTTTTCCTACTGGTGTATGATCATAGTTTAATATTTTCATTTTTGGGTCCTTAGTTGGAGTCATCTTTTTAGAATGGAAACTAGTAAGTGGTTTAGATGTTTCCATGCATGTTTTAGACAAATTACTATTTCTAGTTGTTAGCCACAGGGTGTCTATTGGTTTTGTGGTTGCTACTCTCTCTTGTGCACACACTTGTTTTTCACATTTGTTGTGGACTAGTGTAATAATTGTGTTAACATTCTAGAATGTCAATCCGCGATTACACCCTTTTCCTTCAATAATAATGCATGGAATTTGCTGCATGTGTATGGCTTCATGCATGTCTTCCTTAGAGATCTCAATAGATAGATCCCTCATACTTAGCTTATCATCAATTGTAATAAGCCATGCTCTTTCCATGATAATTGGAAATTCCTTATCAGCATCTTTGACATCAATTACTAGAAAATCTACTAGATAAGACCACCCATTAACAGCGGTTACCCATTGATAGTGGTTACTACATCGTCCATTTGTTCCATAAGCATAGCAACAGATTGATCTACAAGCCCCAACCTAATGTTGCACTCCTTCAATGGTGGCCTTCCATGCTTGATATGTTTCATAAGAGATCAAATTTATCCTAGAACCTAAGTCTAATAGAGCCTTGCAAGGTAGATTTTTAGCTACTTGTAGATAAATCAAAGGAATTCTTAGATCAATTCTTTTCTTAGGGAGTGGGCCTACTTTTATCCATTCTATGACTATCTCTATAAGTATGATAGTTTGCATGTTTGCATTTGACAAAATTTGAAGCTTTTTGTTTTGAGGATCTACCTTAGAAGAATCTTGTCTCAATGAAGTTCTAACTCTACTAGCTATTTTTGGACTTATTCTAAAGAAAAGACATTTCTATGACTAGTCCTTAATGTTGTTAGTATGATCCTCTATTTGTATGTTCACTGCTTGAGAAGCTTGCCTTTGTTGTAATTGTGATGGTAATTTACCTTGCATAGCAGGTGGTGGCATTGGTGGTAAAGGAGTTAGATGTTGATTTGAAAAGTCAACTATGGATGCATGCATGTTTGAGTGCAAATTTATCCTTTTCTATGTAGGTTTGTGGCATTCTACTAGGTAGTACTATGCATTCTAAACAACTAAATTACCGAGTAAGAATGGAGATTAGAAGAAATATCCATATGGATTTGGCTATCTGTATGGATATTGTTAGCATGGTAGTGGCATAGCTCATGATTGAGGCTATTTCCATTGCTACTAATAATGATCCTATGGTTTTGACAAAGCTCCACTACAATAATACATTGGTTGGAGGTTCTGTCAATAGTTACCCTGATGATAAGGTAACCTTTTGGGCATCTATGTTTTAACAAATATGGGGTTGAGTGTATATGCCCCTGCCTCTTGTAGATGTTCCATGATTGGACAACATCTCTTGGGATGTTCGTATTGACACATAGTGCAACCTTCCTCATCTATGAAGTTGGTGTTTGAGCACTTAGTCACTAAAGCTACTTTGCCTTATTGTCTAGACTCTTTCTTCTTCCTTTTATTTTTTCATTTTCCAAAGGCTTGCTCTATTCTTTCCTCCACAATCTTTAATGCTATTCTAGATTTCTCATCCAAGGAATCTCATATTTTCTCTACTTTGGTTGCAATGTCATTTATAGATTTTTGAATTGGTAGAGTCTTCTTTTGGATGACCTGATACAAGGTTTCCTCTTCTTGTGTATTACAAATGTGTGCATCTCTCTTTTGAATTGATGGATCTCTATTATACTCTTCAGCTAATTCCCTCTTTCTTAGCTCACCTTTTTCCTTTACCACTTGGTCAATTAGTCTTTAGATGCAATGCGAAGTTAGTTTTGATAGTCTACCTTGGGCATAAAACCAAAGAGTCTATCTTGTTTTACTTCACAATCTAACTACAATGTGCCTGTGTTGTTCCTTTGGTGAGAATCTATGGCCTAGGAATCTATGCAACAATGAATAGTATTTTCCAATTGCCACATCAATGGTTTCATGAGTCCCTTCTTTCCATCTTAGGATTTATTTTCGTAGGTTAGACAATTGCGAGTAAGTTTGATGTTTATCATTAAAGAGCTCTAGCATATACTCTAGCATCTAATTGATTTAGGTTCTAGTGATCTATACCATCTCTCTACTTTCTTTACAAGTGTTCTTCAAAATAACTTTAACTTTTGCCAGTCACTTTCAATATTTTGTAGGGCATAGGCATATGGAAAGCTTGGAGGTGGTGTTGTGGATCGGCATTATAACCACCTTTAAATCTTAGCAAGTTGTTCATATCAATCTGTTTGATATGATTATCTATTACATGCTTGGCTAGTTTATGAACAAGTTGTTGTATGTTAATCATACTTCAAGTAGCCATCAGGGTTCATCATCTCGATCAAGTTCATGCGCTTGGTTGTAGTATCATCCCTTCTATGCTCATATCTCTTGTGATCTCTATGATATCTGTGTCTTGTCTATTCATATCCTTCATCTTTGATGTCAGAGTACCTTGAGTGATGATCATAATGATCATGAACTCTTGTCTCCTCCCTATCATGGTCTTTGTACTTATATCTCCTTTTATTAGAGTCTGCTGAAGATCATGAGGATGTCAATCAGGTAGTAGGAAAACAATACCAGCTTGTTCTCCTATGATGACTCTAATATTCTTCCTTGTGGGATCTAGCAAAAACCCTTGGCCTTGAGTCTTTTTCCTCCCTTCTAACTATCTTTGCAAAGTCAGAGCATGACTAATGCTTGATAGGTTCATCTAATTGGATGATAGGAAATTGTAACCAGAACTCATAACTTTGGTCAAGTCGTTAAGCTATGGATTCATCTCCATCTAATTCTTCCAAAATAATAGGAGAGTTGACCTTCTTTCATTTGTCTTATTCATGCCTAGTCTCTATGTCTTTGTCTCTTCATGATTGCTCCTTAGTGGGTTCATAGTGTCTAGTCATGTATTTAGTCACATGATAACCTCCAAGTACTTCACTTAGTTTCATCCCTTTGGCAGAATTTTGGAGCATGATGAATGCTAAACATTTTGGTGGTAGAAAAATTTTTCCTTTAAGATCTCTCCACCTTAGCTTGTCATCATGGTGAAATATGAAGATGTGTTGTAATCAAAAAAATCAATTTGTTGGAAAGAACCAATGGACCTAGTGCAGAACCAATGGACCTAGTGCATAGCAGTCCTCAACCCACAAATCACCAAGGCCTCCATGAAGAATGGGATTTAGGGCATCCTAGCCAGTCTAGTAGATCAACCAAGGACTTACAAAGTGCAAACTCTGGTAATAAGAAAAATAAAATGTTGAAACTGATAATAGATCTGAATAATGCACCAAAAATAAACAAATACATCTTGCACATAAAATCCAAAAATTAAAACTTTATTAAGAAAAAACAAAGAATAAGTTAGAGAAATGTGTACAAATGGTTCCTAAATGGACAATAGGGGGGTTCACTTAGATGAGGTTTCAGGGTCTATTGAAGTTGATGCAATCAACTCCATGATCTAGATGTCTTACCACTCTCGTTGCTATCAAACCTCTAATGTTGCAATCTTAGATCTGCAACACTGGCTATCATGAGGGTTGAGAAGTGTGAAAAATCTAAGCTACCCAAATGCTCTACACTAGGAGTTGGGAATCCTAGGAGTGTAGCATGGAGCTTGAAAATTTACAAATCCCAAAAAAAGATTACAAGGTCACAAGGCCACATGGTTTCCACATTGGATTCAAGAAGATACAAGTATGGAAACCTACAAGAACTCTTGAGTGCTTGAGAATGCCCAAGTGTAGAACTATGAACAATTTGTGTGCAAAAGTGTATGTATGCAAAAAGTTGCTAAACTATAAAAAGTGTGTAACTTCCAAAGTTTTGAACCTGTAAATGGTGTTTGATGTTGAATTTTATAGGTTTTCGGTCATGAATGATGCTACAAAATGACTATACTTTGGTTGTACAACGATTGTAATTTGGTTGTAAATTTCTACCTCATATAGGTGAGATGGATGCCCAAATTTGGACGGTTACCATATATAGTAAGTTCCTTCTCCCCATGGCCATTTCATTTACTTTAAATAGTAATAGGGGCACACCTTCCATGCTGGAAATAAATCTTCCATGTTGAGCTCTCCATTGCTTGATGAAGTGGCTGGTCAAAGTTGGAGTGCATGAAGTGTTGAAATTTGGCTATTGTGGCTTCCACATTGGGGGATGAAATTTCCATGCTAGGAGTGGAGCCTCCATGCTAAGAGGAAACTTCCATGCTAAGGGGGAAAGGTTTCCAGGCTAAGCATGCAACCTCCACACTGGGGAAAAATTTTCCAAGCTGAGAGGAAATCCTCCACCTCTCCATGTTGGGGGTAGGTGAGATCTACCCCCCTAAAAGTGTTTCCAATGTAGAAAAATGTATACCCCCAATAAAACCCATCAAATTACCATTTTTGGCATTCCAAATGGCATTTTTGAACACCCCCTCCCCACCCAACCCAAATATAGATACTAGGTGACTTTTTTCACTTGGGAAATGAGGCTTTGACCACTTATGAGGTATTTTTCAACTCCAAAAGTATAAAGTATGTGAAATTGCCCACTGTGGGTTAAAATATTCACATTTACAATGAATTTTTACCTCAAGTTTCATTGGGTGAAAGGTCCATGATGAAAATTAACTATAACATGCAAATTTTTGGGGTGCTTCAATGGTCCCTCTTTATTGGTGTTTGGAGGATTGACCCAAGAGGCACCAACAAAGGATACAAAACACCACTGCATATTATAATGCTACAATCATAAAGGACACATGAAAATCAAGCTATCCAAGTAACTAAAATCATTAGTTTAAGGCCCTAGCAAACTGTGTTGCCAGTTTAAGATTGTAGCAAACTATTGAAAGTAGGCTTGCTTGTTGATGATTATCAACTACATGTGATATGGCTTTAGATAGGAATGATTGATTTGATTTCTTAGCTCATTCCCATTCATGTTAGCTATTCTAAATGAACCATTCTTGTAGGCTTTGGTGATAAGAAAGGATCCTTCCCAATTAACTAAGAACTTGTTTACATGCTCATTGATGGCTTTAAGGACCAAGTCACCTTCTTTGATCTTGTGCATGGTGGTGATGTTACTACTTTTGCCTCTCTTGATAGTGTTTAATGTGAGCAAGCACTTGCATACATTGCTCCTCCACCAAGTCCAAGGCTATTATTCACAACTTCTTGTTTTCCTTAACATTGATGAAGTTGGTCAAGGCTACTAAAAGTAATGGCACCTACAATTCAATAGGTAAAACAACTTTAGAATCATAAACCAAGCTATAAGGGATCATACCAATTGTTGTGTGATAGGTTGTTCTATATGCCCATAGTGCATGGATAAGCCTCTCATGCCATTTCTGCTTACTGTTCTTGAACATATTTTTGAGTAAGTTAATGATGGCCTTGTTGCTTGCCTTTGCTAGTCCATTAGCTTGAGGGTAATAAGGCAATAAGAAAGAATGATTAATGTCAAGGTCATGGTAGAAATATTTTGTTTATTGGCTGCTAAATTGTGGTCCATTATTTGTGACTATGGTCATGGGTATGCCAAAACAGGCTACAATGTTATCTATAATGAATTTGCAGACTTGCTTAGATGTACTCTTTCTTAGGAGAATAGCCTCAACCCACTTTGTAAAGTATTTTATTATAGTAATGATGAAGCTATTCCTTGTGGAAGACTTAGGTGTTATGGATCCAATGATATCCAACCCCCATCATTGAAACAACCATGTTATTTGAGTTGTATGCAACTCAATTGGTGATACATGTATAATGTTACTATATTGTTGGCATGTGTCATGCTACTTAACCTTTTACAAGTAGTCATTTTCCATATGGGGCCAATAGTAGCCTAACTATCTAATCTTAGTGGCCATAGTTCTTAGTCCTATATGTCCTCCACAAACACCCTCATGAACCTCCTCTAGGAATGTTCTAGCTTTGATTTTACCTAAGCACTTTAAGAGTATGCCATCATAGGATTGTCGACATAATGTGTTATCACCTACAATGACATGCTACTTTGATCACTTATGTATGACATCCTTTTGAGAAATAGTCAAGCCTTGTGAGGATTCACCATGCATAAGGTAAAATTTGATATCATCATACCACTTCCTAGTAGTAGTAGTATGAATGACAACCATAATGGTATCCTTAGTGTTTTGCATGATGGGAGTAGCACACTCCATGGTTAAGGTGGGTAACTTACTAAACACATCTAGCGTCACACTAAGGGCTAACATTCCAATTGCATCAACTAAGGCATTCTTGTTTTAGGGTATGTGTTGGATATCAATATCTATGAATTGTTGTAACACTTGCTTCCATATGTCATAGGAAGTTTGTAAGATTTTTGCCTTACATGCATAAACCTTAGTTACTTGGTTAACCATGAGTTGTGAATTACCTTTGATTGCAAAGCGCCTAATTCCTAGGTCATGAGCTACCATCATCCCTCTAATCAAACCCTCATACTTTGCTATGTTGTTGGTACATGGAAACCCAGAATGATAGGAGAAGGATCAAATTTCACCAAATGGAAATGTTAGGATGGCGGAAACATTAGCCCCATGGGTAGTTGAATCTCTATAAAAGTATATGACCCCCTCATAACCCTTGAGTACTTGGCTAACTACATTAATATGCTCATTAGTAAATTTAGGATCTATGGTTGCTTGGTCATTAATAGGTAAAATCATGAGTTGTACAGCTATAGCTTGACCTTTCATTAAAGATTAAGAGATATTATGAAGGTCAAACTCCATGGATATGGCTTTCCATTGGGCTAAATGGCTACTTTCATAAGTGTTGGTCATTATGGCTTTAAGTATGTTGTCCTTGCAAATGACATTGACTTGGCTTTTGAAGAGGTAATGTCTCCACTTCTTTAAAGAAAAGACTACCGCTAGACAATACTTCTCTACTTCATTATGTTAGGTTTCATGGAAAACTAATGCATGGCTAAGGTAGCATACAACCATTTCGACTTCATCATCACATTTTTGATAGAGTAAAGAGGTAATGGACACATCAGATATGGCAAGGTAGATATAAAATAGTTTACCCTCTTACACATGATAGAATGTTGACAATTGTGTCAATTCTTCCTTAAGGTTTTCAAAGGCCTCTTAGCATTGAGCCATCCACTCATAGTGAACTCCTTTCTTAAGTAAATGTTGCATGGGCTATAACTTATCTGTAAGCCTAGTGATAAACCTATAAATAAATTACAATCTACCTTGTAATCCTTGAAGCTCCTTAAGGTTGCTAGGCATTGCTAATTTGGATATGGTCTTAACCTTATCAGGATCAACATGTATCCCTGTTTCAAATACTATAAAGCTAAGAATCTTACCAGTATTGACACCAAAGACACAATTCTTGGGATTGAGCCTAAGCTCTTATTTGAGGCATCATTTAAGCACAAAGACTAGGTCATTAGCATGGTCATTGGTCAATTTGCACTTAATGGCTATATCATCTATGTAATCATTAAGCAAACCTAGTATGTAATCGCTAAAGATATAGATCATGACTCTCTAGTATGTTGCTCCTACATTCTTAAGGTCAAAGGGCATCATGGTATAGCAAAAAGTACCCCATGCGGTCATAAAGATCATGATAAGTTGGTGCTCTAGGTTGATCTTAATTTACTTATATCTTGAGAATCCATCCATAAATGACAACAAGGCATGTCCAACCATAGTGTCGATAAGTTGATCAATACTAGGAAAAGGGAGTCATCTTTGATAGTTGCTTTATTTAGGTCTTTAAAATCAATGCAAATGCAGATACTCTCATTTTTCTTAGGGACCACCGCTATGTTGGACACCCATTCTATGTAGTTAGTAGCCCTATGAAGCTAGCTTGGTAGAGCTTTGAGATTTCATTGTGAACTACCAAGGCCAAATCAAGTCTAATTTTGCACACTTTTTGCTTAACTAGTCTAATGCTTTGGTCTAGTATGATATTATGCCAGACTAGACATGGCTCTACGCTTGGCATGTATTCATATGACTTGATTTTTAGGACCTTAGTGATGTCTTGAGCATATTGAGGTTCCAATGAGGAACTTAGTTTAAGGGTTTTCTCCCCACCACTGTGTGTTGTGATAGGAACCTCAACTAGAGAGTCTCACTACCAACCACTCTAAGCGACATCAATTGATATCATCAAATATGATAATCTTAGCTTATTTTAGTCACCATTAAGGTTAGATTCTTGGGAGAATTTTGTTTGACATTGCATTAGTCTTTCTCTACTAATATCCAATAATATGCCATCTTAGTTGTAGTTAACCAACCTTGTTCATAATAAGAAGCCAACAAGCTAATTAGCAAGTACTTCCTATTATAATTGCACATTCTATTTTTTTAATGGTTACTCCAAGATTTTGACAAGTGATGAGGTTAAGAGAGATAACCAACACCTTAAACATGATGCATTGTCTTGTAGCTAACATCACTCATGATTTGCATAATGAAATGCTACTAAAGTTGTTGTTTCAAGAGGTAAAGGATAGTGTTAGAAATCCTAGGATTATTTATCATCCATTTGGTAGTTTTATAACTCATTACTTATCAATTGCATGCCAACAAAGCCAATATAGGATACAAGAATTTGGTTGAGTGTAGATAAAAAAACTAAGAAGAATATGTGTAGATTAAGAAAAGCAATGGGTCTAACTCAAACATTTTGTTGAAGAAGTTAATGGTTACAAGTGTAAGCTTGGTGGAATCATAAAGCCCAAGCTCTTTTTTCTTGATCATCTTTCTCCACTAGTATCACTATTGATGAAGTGTTCTATGTTTTTTATTGAATGATATATCAATGAAGCTAATTGATGCATTCTAATTTGCAAAATTTTCCTAGATATATATATGATGTATGCTTTTCAAAAGCATCAATTTTATCATATTGATATGCTTTTATGTACCTATTCAATTATACACATACATGGGATATTCTTAGTTGTCATTGAACTTCAAAGATTAGTTTAATATATTGTTCTTTAGTTCCTTATCTTTTTATTAGTGTAGCTGATGCTCTATGAGCTATACCTCAAGCTCATAGTGATCTATGAGGTTAAAAGGAATAGCTCTCCTTAAAAGAGGAAAGAACTTCCTTTATAATTAATTTTTAAATGACACTTTTCTCACTTTGATTTAGGACCATTGTAATTTTACTACAACCTTAGATTACATTAATATTTTTTGAAAATCTTCAAAAGCCAAAATTAACTAAAACAAAACTCAAGTTATTTAATTAAGTATCTTTCCAAGACCTTCCTGGATCTAAAACTATAATATTAAATGGCTTAATCTTATTGATATTTTTTCTCTATTCGGCATTCTAATAGCTTTGTTTTCTACTTCTATCACTTCATGGCATAATATGGTAGAAAAGGTTAACCAAAAGACTTTAAAAGGACTGCTAAACCTCTTTCTCTAGAAACTAGATGTATAGTTGCTAATCATATCCCGAGCTCAACTCATGTTTATTATTTTTTCTTTATAACTCCTTCTAACTTATCTTTCTAGATTATTGATAGAATTCTTAGAAATTTCTTATAGGGAAATAAAGATAAACATAAAGCTCTTCATCAAGTAACCTAGGATACATGACTTTTGAGCAAGGATCAAGATGATTTAGGATTTCTCTCTATTAAGCAACAAAGTATTCTCTTGGTTTGTAAATGGATTACTCTTTGTATTAAAGGCACATAAGTTTGAAAAATCATTTTTCCACATAATATTTTATGTTAAGCTAAATCTCAAATATGTAGAAATACTCATTTGAGCAGTTGGATAATTAGTTAAGAAAAATAGAAAGGTATAGGCTCATATCTCTTTAAATAAATATGGACTTGTTGGTATCCATTCTTAAAAAGTCTTTTAGTTTTATAGTTGATGAATTTTTAAATAGAACTAACAAATTGAAGTCTTCTTCATATTGGCCAATTTTTTTATTAGAAATGAGAATATAACTCTTTCTTGGTATCAAGCTAAAGTTATGTGGATGTTTCAAAGATAAGACATCTCTATTTATAGACATATTAAAACTGTTATTTTCAACTTTGGAGAAATTTAAATGCATTGTGAAACTTCTTATTATGAACAATGGTTTTGGCTAAATGGATCTCCTCTATGTGTCTAAGGCTAAATCTTAGTTTCAATTTAAGTTTTGTCAATGCTCTACTTTAAATAGAAGATGGAGTGTGCAATTGGAGGATTATAATTAAAAGATAAATTTTCATAATATTTGAAGCTTGAAGGCCCAACTAAAACATCAATTATTATTTTTATTTTTAATTTATTAATTTATCAAGATCTTCCCATCGGACAAAGGCTCCATCTCTTAGAAGTCAAGTTTCCTAAATGCACTATTTGCCAAGAAAATGATTCATTAATCCATACTTTTTGGGAATGCCCATTTTCTAAAAAAATATCATGTTGTTATCATCCCTTCAAAGTTTTGATTAAGGTTAATTTGTATATTTTCCTTACTATATTTTCAAAAATGATTACATTGTTTAGCACTTTCATAAGGCTTGAAAGATCCTTCTCTTTGAGATTATTTTCCTCATTTGAAAATAGATGGAAGAAGAAGCCTCTTCTACATATGAGGAAGAAAACCTTCAATAAAGAGGTAGATATAGAGAAAATATCACTTTCTAATTTAGTAAAAAAAAACTTCAAAAATGTCATAGCAAGCCCTTGATTAAGGTCTCAAATAAATGAAAGAGAGGAAGATTTTGAATAGAAAAAGCCCACTTGAAAGGCACTCTCTAACAAGATTCAAAGAACACATAAGGATCTAAATGAGAGTACAAAATAACAATTGAACCAAAATTCAAACCTACTTACTCAAATAAAAAATAGATATATCACAAGTAAGTAGTGATGATGAATCATTATTGTCTCCAAGTAGAATCGACATTAGAAAGGCAATTCATCAACAAAGATTACAATGTTAATTCACAAAATCATTTACAGGCCTTCCATGATGTTTATGCCTAGTAGAATATTAAAAGAAATTGGCAAAAATTAAACTTATTTTCTAAATTATAACTAAAGAAGAAAAAATTTGGTATAAATTACAAAAGTCAAACTCTATTCAATCCTAGACTATCATGCTTGAGTTATTCAATGAAAACCAAACCTACATCCACCTATTAAATTTAAGAAAGGAGATCTAAGCATGGAAGCATGGCATGCATGAAAAATTAGACATCATCTTGCTCAGGTATTACACTCTACTTTACAAAAGTTGAGATCATAGCTTCTCCTAAAAAGAGCAATTATGCTACATTGCTGATGGATTTAGAAATAAAACCAATCAAAATTAAAATTCCACAAACTTTAGAAGCTTACAGATCAAGTAGTCCAAGAAGAACTAAAATTAAGAAAATGAAAAGTTATAGAATAATATAACATAGACTCATTTATTAAGAAGAAGAAGGTGAAAGTCTATGAAAACCAAGTGAAGAATACTATTTAAGAGATGATACAATAAAAAATTTATTAATGTAGAAATTACTATCTAAAATAGCAAAAAAAAAGGTCCGCAAAAATTGGAATGCTATTGATGAAAATTTTGCAACCATATTAAAACCCATCAAAAAAACAAATAAAAAAATTAAGCTAGTAGTGTTAAAACAAGAACTAGTTTAGAAGAAAAGAAAAGAAAATTATAAATATATAGGAAATGAAGTTATTATAGAATAGGTATTCGATTAAAACATAGAAGTAGATTAGATATAATTATTGTTAATATAATCATGACAATGGTGCTTATTTTATCACATCACAAATGATTACAATAGTTTAAGAATTAGTTATCTATACTCTTAATTCTAACTTTTTAGGAAAGCAAGTGTCTAAGAGATGTTCATATTCATAGAAAAGGTAAAGAAAATCCTATCATCAATAGTATTATCCAAGTAAGGTTCCAATAGTTCTAAGTAAAAACCTAGGAAAAATCCTTTCTTTAGGATTATTTCCAAGTCTGTGATTAATCATAATAAATTCATTAACGCATTTCAATCTACATGGATTTCATAATTAGTAGCATAGAATACAAAAAAATATCTCTCTTCATGAACAACAACAATAATTAACCAAGCAAATAGTAGCATAGACTAATATTAAAACTATCATGGTCACACATGCAACTACATATCTAATAAAAGTAGAAATCTTCTATTGAAATAATCAAACTCTAATAGTTCATTGGTATATTTGTAGGTAGCAGAACATCCTTCATGCAAAGCTCTTTTAGACTCAAGTTTTAAGTTAAACCTCATATCTCAAGAAATGTATAAGACTACAAAACTCTTAAAACTAAAAAATAATAATATCAAGTTAGATCTTCTGGTTCCATCAATGATTGTATTACTTAGAGTGATCAAGAATGTTGTGACTACTAAGACTGTGTTGTCTTATCCTACATATTATCTTGTCACATATTAAGAGTAACAATGATAAATTTCCTATTATCATGGAAAGGATATGGATTCATAAATGAATGAATATTAGAGATCTCTTCTTGAAAATTACCAAGGAAAATAAGCATGGCTTGGTAAAAACAAAAATTATTTCATGTATTGCATATAGTGATAATAGGTATAGATGTATGCCAAGTACCAATGTGTGGAAAAATGTATCTATGCCACAACCACAAAACAAGAAGACTTCCAATGGGTAATTGAAGGTAAAGCAAAAATTTTCTAAATATGGATAAACCTACTAAGCAGCTCATCAATACATATGTTGAAAAAGTGAACTAAGTAGAATATGTACAAGAGAAATCTTTCCATTCCTAGCATATCCAAAAAGAGAAAATTAATTAAAGAAAAAATGGAATTCTAAAGAATAATTTGCTTGATCTAATTAAGTTAAAAACATTTTCTAATTCATTTGAGTATGTGTATGTGGAGAATGGAAAAACCATTATCATTAATGCCAAATTGACCGAAGAGTAGAAATGGGAATTAGTAAAGGTAGTATGAAAATGACTAATACATTTTGCATGGTCCTATGAAAAGCTTACATAAACTAATCCTCATAGATCTCGACATTGCATATGCATATATCTAATAATTAAACCTAAACTCTTACCTCAGAAAAGCTTGAATCCCAAGTTAAAGGATGCAACAAAGCAAAAAATTAAAAAGCTACTAAAGGTAGGATTCATGTAATTACTAAATTGCTAACTCTAAGTAGGTTACTTCAATCATAATTATTTTAAAGAAGATAAATAAAGAATGTATGTTGATTGTAGACTCTTGAATGCTGCTACATTCAAGGATCATTTACCTTTATTATTTTTAAAACAAGTCATAGATACCATTTTAGGACATAAATATTATAGTTTTTTTATCATTATAATGGATACAACCAAATTCAAATTACTCTAGAAGATTAAAAGAACCCAAAATTCACTAGGGGTACATGTGCATGTAATATGATGTCATTTAAATTATTCAATTTCCTAATCATGTCTTAAAAATTAGTCATTATCATTTTTCAAAAGTACATTGACAATGATATGGAAGTCTTCATCGATGACTTCTCTACCTATTGTTTAGACTTTAAGAAAGCATTAGATAGAAGTAGGTACTCAAAAGATATATGAAAATGAACCTCAAGATCAATTAATAAAATATTCATGTAATAGTTTATGAAAGAATTATATTATAGAATAAAATTTCAGATAAAGCTATTAAGATGGATCTAGAGAAAATTAGGTTAATCTTAGGAAATCACATGGAGACCACAAATTATGAAAGATGTTTAGTCTCTCCTTGGGCATATATGATATTACTGAAGATTTATTGAAATTTGTTTCAATATTACCAAATCCTAGGTAAAGTTGACAAAGAAAGATATACCATTTTTTTAGACAAAAGAGTCTGAAACACCAATTGAATAGTTAAAGAAAAGGCTTGTAGATGCTCTGTAAAAGAAAGATCACAATCCTATCCCAAAAGTAGTTTAGATACTCATTTTAGATGGCTACTGGTCTCTAGTTCCACCAAGGCACAAATACCCCTAAATAGCTTTAGCTAGTTTTAAATGAGCTGATTAAGGTAAAACCTAGATTTGTTGTCAAATACCCGAAATATGTTGTTTTATCTATTATTATTAGGTTTCTCTTCTAACTACCTCTTGGCATTAATAATCCATAATTTTTCACTTATTTAGCTCTAATTTCTACATGGCTAGGATAGCAAACAAAATTTTTTATAAAATATATCATTTCTTAAATTTGAGCTATCTATGAGAATACTTTCCAAAAGGTATATTTTGGAAAAGTTATGTTGTATAGAGTAGAAATCTAGGATTGAAAATCTATTCTAAAAAGCTCAAAATCATATTAAGAATAACATAATTTCTATGCTAAGCCCATTTAGAACTAATACTTAAAGAAGCTATCTCCCTCAATGAGAATAACAAAAGTATGCTAAACCTTCTATATTTAAAGAAAATAGCTTATGTCGAAACTTGATGTTCACTAAACATAGATACATATCAACTAGGCAATAAAAGTAAACAAGACTACCTAGAATTACTACTAATTGAGAGAAATAGCCAAAAGGATAAGTTTATCTTAGTTATAATGTCATTATCATAATTGTCTTTTTACCAATTTTCTCCCCAAAAGGTTCCCATCCCCTTCGTTTTTTATAAATTTGCTTAAACCTTTATATAATAGCTTTTGGTAGTTACAACAATTACAAAATTAGGGCTTAATTAAATTCACATTCTTCTCATAAAGTTGCAAACCATTAGGCAGTTACTCAACCTCATGATATGCCTTCTTAATATTTTGAATATGAAGCCCCTCTATTGGTAACTACTAAGCAAATATTTCATGATTAATTAAAATTTTTATGGTCAGGTACAATGTAGTTGGTTCTATTTATCAAGCTTCCTAATAATATCTTTAGCCCCTACTTCATTAGTGCTTAATTCAGCTAATGAATTAGTTAGCTCATTTAATGCACCTCATGTGGTTGAACAAATCTATTTCAACTCTAGCTTCTTTGATTAACTACTATCATTATTCTTACAACTACCATCATGATATTATCTAAAAAATCCTTCTAATATGATGGTAATTCTTTTCTTTTTTTAGTATCCATTCTAACCAAATTCTGAGCTCTATGATGTATTTGAGTAAAAATGACTTGGTTCTTCTTAGATTCTTTAATTTTGATGAGCGACGAGGTACCCCTATGCTCAACCATATGAATACGAGCATGTATGCACAATCTAATCAAACTTTGTGGATGGACTAGTTGTGGCACCTAGACAATTATACGTTGATCATAGTTTGTTGTCTTCTCACCTAGACTAGTAGTAGCTTTGTCATGTATTGTTTAGTCCAGAGTGAGGCATATGATATTGTCCTAATTCTACATTACTCCTGATAATAGAAAAGATAAATTGATTAAACTAATAATGGAAGTAAAACCTAAATTCATGTGTGGTGATGGTATCCATCCTTAATTGTCTGTACGCATCTTGGACTTTGTGGGATTACTGCTGAGCATGCCAAGTATTCGCACTTAAACACTTGTGATTAAGGCATACACATTCCACTTAATGACAAGAAATGTAAATAACAATAAATTGAACTATTAACTAAAGAAGGCATTAAATCATTAAAAAAAATTTAATCTAAGTGAATGATGCAATGATGAAAGTAATCTCAATATTTATTGTCGATCATGCACGTGTCTAAGTACATCACACTCAAACAAAGGTGTCGTGAAATTACAAACATTACGCTACGAGCATGCAGTGGGAATAACTAGCTTGAAAGAAAGAAACTAAAAACTAAAAACTAAATTGCCAAAAAAACTAGAAAGAAAAGAACTTCCCTAAAAACTCCAAAAACTTGTCAACTATGCACCTAAGTGCTATATTTATAAGCTAACACAAGAATCACGATATCACATATATGATATCATATCTAGGTTGTGATATCGCATACTCAATATCACGTACCTAATATCGAGGCTTGGCAAACCATGATTCATCATACCCCCATGACTGAATAAAAAATCATCCTCAAGTTAATATAATGAGAAACAAGCCCCTTACAAAACATTATGAAGGTATGGGATTATTTACTACTACTGACTAACCATGCCGCAATATGGAAAACACAAAAATTGGACACAAAACACAAAATAAAAAATGTTGGGACTTGATGGGACGCGATATCGCATGAGCCACGATATTGTGTACGCGATATCGCAGTCGTCGTGATATTGCATCCCTCGTGATATCGCGTATGCGATATCACGGTCCACCGTCATATCTATAAATAAGAGGTGGCACTCCCCTTATTGAGGATCCCAGTTTAGATTGTAGTGAAACTCTGGCAGTTTGATCCCTCCAGATTTAGTTTATTTTTCCAATGTCTGCCCACAGTGTGGTGAATGTAGTTGTACGGTGTCTTTATTCGAGTGTGATGTACTTGGACATGCACATGACCAGCAATAAAGATCGAGATTACTACATCATTGCAGCATTCACTTTGTTATTTTTTTATTTTTTTATTTATTTAATGTTATTTATTACCTGCAATAGCACAATGTGAGTACGACTTGATTACGAGCATTTATGAATGTGTACGGTTAGTCAAGGAATCGGTTGCTCATCACAATTAGTCCCTCTCACCCTTAAACTCCTAGAAACAGAACGAGTATGACTTGGTTATGAACATTTAAGGTGTGACTACTGGGTAGCCCAGTGACATAGCTAGGATTTGCGCTTAGTAATCCCAATGGTGTATTTGGGATCTACGCTTGGTAATCCTAGTGGTGTACCTAGGATCTGTGCTTGGTAGTCCTAGTGGTAGTCATGCATGAAGTCCAAGATGTGTACGGTTGATCAAGGAATCGATTGCTCGTCGTACTTAGGCTAGATTAGATTCTCTTACCCTTTCCCTCCTAGCTTAGCATAGTTAATATTATTTTCCACCACCATCAGGAGTAGCATAGAATTAGGAACATATCATACACCTCACTCTGGAGTAAACCATACGTGACAAATATAAATACTAGTCTAGGTGGGAAGATAGCGAATTACAACCTAAGGATAACTGTCTAGGTGCCACAACTAGTCCATCTACAGAGTTCGACCGGATCATGCATGAAAACGCTCGTATTTGTATGGTTGAGCATAGGGATACCTGCCGCTCATCAGGACTCATGTGATTCTTAGAGGTGGTGGCTCCTCCATTAGTGCTTTTCCTTTGTCTAGTACTATAGGCTTTTGAGATTGCTAACATGTGAGAAGTGCCTGCAATTTCTCTTCTTTCATCAAAGGATCATGCACAGTCCATGCTGATGTCCCAATGTTTAATGGAGCTAGCACCTCCCATGGACAAAATAGCTGTGGAAACATATGGTTCACTTTGACATACCACACAGCAAACTACTGTTGTCCCTCCTCATAGGCTCTTGCTTTATCTTGTAATTCATGGTAATTTGTCAACCATCAAGCCAAATTTGCTGCTACATCTCTTTAATCGTGGCAGCTTGCTTTAACCACTTCTAATTCAAAGTTTTTAACTTCTAATTTTTGCAACATTTTATTATGTTCAACAAACTCTATTTCATACTTAGTGTAAGTGGCAGCTACCTATTTCTCAAGCTCATTTCTTAGGCATACCTTGCTATTAACATGGCCAAGTTGGCATTGTACCGCCTGAAATCGTCGGTCCCCGGCTGGAATGGGAAACAGAGACCGCGGGATCACAGGACTAGCGCAGATGACCCCACCTTCGCCTGAGGGCGTGCTGGAATGCACGAAGGTAGGGTACCTTGGGTGGTCCGCACGCGGATTAGACAAGGATTTCCCCGAGCGCCGCTGAAGCGTTATACGCTGGGTTATGCGTAAACGGAGCGTAAACAGTGAAACAGGCGTAGACAGCGTAAGCGTAATCAGGGCGTAAACAGGGTCAGGCGTAAACAGCGTAAAAGAATATAGGCACAGCGTAAGCGTATGCAAACGTGAACAGCGTAAACAGCATAAACGGCGCAAACCAGCATAAGGAGTGTAAGCAAATGTAAATAGCGTAAACAGTGGCCGTATACGGACGCAAACGGAGCGTGAACGTAAACAAGTGTAAACGAAGCGTGGGCCAAATTGACGTAAAACTATAAAAGAACTTGCAACAAGCGTAAACAGTGGATTACAGAGTTAAAATGTTGTGCACTGGTCTAACGCAGTTGTGTAGGGACACAAGGCGGACATAAAGCCCCGGTGGACGGAGGGATGCAGCCGGCTGACACGGTAGGCGGAGCGCGGATTGTGCTCGGCGTACAGGACTTCCAGTGTAAGCGTAAGCGTAAGGGGGTTTCTGCAGC
>MNCI01005576.1:333513-361090 GCA_015680685.1 Gnetum montanum | reverse complement strand
GTAAAACTGTAAAAGAACTTGCAACAAGCGTAAACAGTGGATTACAAAGTTAAAATGTTGTGCACCAGTCTAACGCAGTTGTGTAGGGACACAAGGCGGACGTAAAGCCCCGGTGGACGGAGGGATGCAGCCAGCTGACACGGTAGGCGGAGCGCGGATTGTGCTCGGCGTACAGGACTTCCAGCGTAAGCGTAAGCGTAAGGGGGTTTCTACAGCATAATTGCGTTGGGTCTGCTCTGGTAAATTTTTGCTGACCTGGTAAATGCGGAAAACTGGGCTATTTATAGGGGTAGGGTTACCGGGAAAATCGGACTGGGAGACACATGGCGTATAGACCGAGCATTACAATTTAGAAACATGGTATACGCTGGGCGTATACGCTACAACAGGCCGGCGTATACGCTGGGCGTAGACTTGGATAGATGCTGGCGTATACGCTGGGGCGTATACGCTGATGGATGCTGGACGTCGACTTGCTTCAATTCTTGCTTCTGTTGCACCTGCTGAGCGTGCGTGTTAGGCGTGTATGCTGACCATCGGGCGTAGACGCCGGGCGTAGATGCCGGGCGTAGACGCTAGCACAACACGGTTTAAAACTGGGCATATACGCTGGGCGTATACGCCAGCACAACACTTAGTAAAAACCAGGTGTTTCGATTCTCAAAATTACCCTGTGTGACTTCAAATGTAGCCAAAGTCACCTGTGGGTCATGGGGATCTGCTTCTTGTCAGACAGATGCTAAACTCAAAGATTTTTGTGGTGTTTCATATCACAAATTTTCCAACTTCATGTACTCTGTTAAGTAATTGTTGAGGAATGATTAATTAAAATGATAAGAGAAAGGATAGTTCACTTAGGTGAGTAGTCAGAGGGTGTAAAATAATGCATTCATATGCAACAGGGATAAGTTACAAAAGTTACACAAGTGGATCCCCCCCAAAGTAGGCTCTAGCCTATGACACCTCTAATGTCTATGGGCACTAGAGAAGTTGAATGCAACATATACCTATGAACAAAACACACATGTTAGAACCACTGATTTGAGATAATAACTCTACATTACACCAACCACAAGTTATGAACATTCAAATAATGAGATGAGATGGACTATAGAAGGGATCATAGAAATCAGGGAATGAGGTTTCTAATGATGGTCACAATGGAATCTTGTGTGTAATTAGTGGTTAAATAACCATGTGTCTAGCTTTCCAAGTTTTAGACCAAGTCCATACCACATTGCAGTGATATTGCATCGCTTCATCCCATCGACAAACAACCATAAGTCTACCAAAGTTGCAAGGAGGAACATCACTTGGCATTTTGTTCAAGGGAGGAGCATCATGGTGGCAGACTTCTCTATTATTATTATTATTATTATGGATGACTCTATGAAGTTGCCTCCTTAAAGCATGGGTACATGTCTTTCTAGTGGAACCCATAGAAGCTTATTTAGTCCCATTTTGAGTTGCTCTTACTTTCATTTTTCATTAGATCTACAAGGATATAGTTACAACCTTGGCAACATGATAGAATGTACAAAATTAGTCAAAGAGAATCTATGAATCCCCTTGATGTCACACCCTTGTCATTCCACCTTGGTCCTTCGCTCGTGTCTCCAAACACAATGATTATCAAATTATTTATAGTTGGATGATGAAAAAGATTACCATTGTGACCAAATCATGAACCTCTTATTAATGGAATAGGTGGATGGATGTCATGGTCTCAATGTTCAAATAATCAATCCCTTATGACTAGGCAAGATAGAGGGAAACCTCACCTTAATGGACAACATGATCAGCTTATTCATGGTCGAGATTACAATGGAAAATTGAAAATAACAATTAGAAAAAGTAAAAGAAATAGAGAAATGACAAAAAATCATAATACAAAAAGATAAAATAACACTTAAGATCCCTAGAAATTAGAATTATGGGTGACCCCCAAAACTAAACATTTGGTCATAGCTAGGATTAATAAGTGGATGAATAGGATCCATGCATGTATGAAACTTTTGGAACCCTTTATGCTTCAACCACTGGGTGTCTATTGGTGGCATGGTGGTTAGGTAGAGAAATCGTTGGTCACACACCTAATTATAGAAAGCATAGTGGGGCAGGTTAGATGGTGTGTGCACATTATGAGGGAAATCTAGCCCACTATGGCACCCTTGACTATATGGAAATATGCATGGATCTGTGTGTCCCTTCACATTGGTGAATTCACTAGATCATGTGGATGTTGGAGTGTGAGGTGGAGGCCTAGGTATAGTGACAAGGGCTATTGATGGAGCTAAGGAAGGTGTGGCACCAAGTTGACCTTGGGCTAGTTTAGAGGGTGGAGTAGGTTTGGAAGCATGATTCTTCTTCCTATGGTCATGCCTAAAGAAGGGATGCTTCCAGCATTACGTAGGGAACCTACTTTCATGAATAGTAGCAGCACAAGTTACATCTATTGGTTGGCATGGTGGTGCAGAAACATCCAATACATTTGATGGTAGTGTAGAGGGAGGTGAAGAATGAGAATACTAAGGGTGAGAAGAAGTGTGAGAAGTATGAGGTGGTGATCCCTTAGGAGAAGACATGGGTTAATGATACTTGGAAGAGTGATAATGACGATTGGAGGTAGAGGATTTAGAACTAGTTGAAGAAACAGGATGTTGAACATAGTAGGCATTTGGTTTTAGCGGACAGGGAGGATGTGGCTAGCTAGATGGTGGCCTCCCCCATGCCTGTGAGTTTTTCCACTATAGTGGCACAAGTGTTGAGGCTGGTAATAGCTCCCCTCAGGATAGTACAATGGGTTATGGGGTTGTCCATAATTACCTTGTGGAATAGGGATACACCTAAACTGATATCTTTGTATGAATTTTGGGTGCAGCTTCCCTGCACAATGCTCATATAGATGTGACAAGACTAGGAAATGGCCCTTTAGATGGTCATATAAATAGACATCACATCCATCCTCATTATCTGTAGTTAAGCTTTTGGCCTTGTTACCCTTAGCCATTCTCCCTAGTTTCCAAACAATGTTCTTAAATAATGTTCTTAGCCATTCTCCCTTATTTCATTACTAATCCCATCTAGAATGTGGAGTTTTTTCTCTTTCTCAAAGAACCTTTGACCTAGACATTTATTTAGTAAGGCATAGTATCTATCTAAGGCCATATCTAAGGGTTCTTATTGTTCTTATTTCCATCTTTGGATTTGTCTCCTCAAGGCGAACACTTGCACATAGGTCTAATATCTTTTATTGAAAAGTTCTAACATGGTTGACCATCATCTGATTGAATTTGGTTCTAATGATCTATACCACACTTTGACTTTTTTTATTAGTGTCCTAGGAAAGAGCTTGAGCTTTTTCCATTTACTATCCACATTGTTGAGCATACAAGTATCATGGAAGGCTTGTAAATGATGTTGCGGATCTAAATCATAGCCTCCTACAAATTTTGAAATATTATTTAGGTTGAGCTTAGATATTTGACTCTTCTTGCATTGCCTATGAGATATCTTAATAGCCTTTGTGATGTGCATTGGGCTTTTAGAGACTAACAATGATTTATCATTGTCAAACAAGTTGTGATTAAAATCTCTATTTGATTGATGATGATGATGGGACTTGTGTTCATGTTGATGACCTTGAGTGTGTATATGGGTTCGATTTTTACTTTTATTTTGACCATTTTATGGAGCTCTATCTCTATACCTACATTCATCTTCATCAAAACTAGACATTGAAGTTAAGGGGGAAGATGAAAAGGAGGAACTAGTAGGATAGCCATGGCTTCTATAATGTTCCTCAAGGTCCCTTGGTTTATCATTTCTAAGTATGAAGGAGGTCTTAGGCCTTAAGGCCTCCCCTAGTTTAGGATTGACATCATCTTCTTCAATATTTTCTACCTTAGGTGAATGTAGCCTTTGAGTGTTGTTAGGATGACCATGGTCATGAAAAACTCCTTCATAAGGTGGATCACTCCAATCTTCTTCGTTATGTACTTCATTAGTTCTCCAATGCATAGGTGTGCTATATAGTTCATAATCATTTTCGCATGAGTGAGACATTGTTTTTGAGTTGTGGTGTGTGTTTGAATACTTCTTGAAAGATATATCATTAATATCATTTTATAGCGATCTTGTGTAATATAACTAATCTAGATAACTAGCACCATCACTGGAAACAATGCCAATGATGAGTGGCAAGGTACCCCTATGCTCAACCATACAAACACAGGGGTGTATGCATGATCTGGTCGAACTCCGTGAATGGACTAGTTACGGCACCTAGATAGTTATATGTTGATCACAGTTCGCTGTCTTTCCACCTAGACTAGTAGTAGCTTTGTCACATATGGTTTAGTCCAAAGTGAGGCATATGATGTTGTCCTAATTCTGCATTACTCCTAATAACAGAAAAGATAAATTGATTAAACTAATAATGGAAAAAAACCTAAATTAGCCTAGGGCAATGTTATCTATCCTTAACCGTCTGTACATGTCTTGGACTTCATGGAATTACTACTAGGCATGCTAAGTACTCGCACTTAAACACTTGTGATTAAGACATACACATTTTGCTTAATGATAGGAAAAGTAAATAATAATAAATCAAACTATTAACTAAAGAAGGAATTAAATCATTGAAATAACAAAAATTAATCTAAGTGAATGTTGTAATGATGAAAGTAATCTTTATTACTGGTCGTGCATGTGTCCAAGTACATCACACTTGAACAAAGGTACCATGCAATTGCAAACATCACATTATGGGCATGCACTAGGAATAACTAGCTTAAAAGAAAAAAAACTAAAAACTAAAAAATAAACTACCAAAAGAACTAGAAAGAAAAGAACTTCCTTAAAAATTTGACAACTGTGCACCTGAGTGATGTATTTATAGGCTAACACAAGAATCACGATATCGCGTATATGATATTGTATCTAGGCCACAATATTGCGTACTCGATATTAGGGCCTGGCAAACTACGATTCATCAAATTTCAACTTAAGTTTCTTGCATCCATTCTCTGTGATAGCAAAGTTCAAAAATCAACTTCTGAAAACTAGGTTGCATCATATAAGAATGATCTAGAACTTTGAGCTTCTTAGCTTATTGTAATATTAAGCTCTTAATAGCTAGCTTTTTTGCTAATTATTCCATACCGTATTCTTTGTTTTTAAATAGTGACTCCTTAATTATAATCATAGCTTAGAGCTATTCATTTATATCTTTTGAATATTTTACTTCATCAATTAATTTACCTATTTCTTGTTCATTCTACATTAAGAATTCTTTGGCTTGGCTAGTCAGCTATAGGCTACTTATCCCATGTCTCTAATTAAAATAACTATGATCTTTGTTTTATCTTGATGGGACATTACTACCTTCTGCCCTCCAATTTTAGGATCATCTTTCTTATAAGGGAAGATAATGCTCATTTCAATTTTTGGTCTTGTATGAAGCTTCTTGCTATGGATTATCCTCCTTTCTTTCACTTTTACTTTAAAATATTAAGCTACACCTTTCATTAGATAGTCTAACGGGAAATCCAAAGTTGTCACAACTAGTGATGAGCTTTCCTCTTCTTTCTATTGTTGTTGATGTAGCTCTTGTAACCTTTGTTGCTTAAGTAGCTCCTACTACTGCTATTATTTGAGAAGTTCCTATTGCTAATTTTGTTCTTTTTTCTCAAGAGGCTTTTTTTGTTGTTTTTCCTTATTGGATTTTATTCTTTCCATTCTTATTTTCCTAGCTACCTTTACCCTTGCATATTCAACATCATTAAGAAGGAACCTCTCATTAGGCATGATCTCTTAAGGATCCTCAAGCTTCCATGAGAAGTAGTTCTCCTCTATTAGAGCTAAATATTCTTCAAAAAAATATCTAACTAAAGGATGATCCCTACTTTCAATCCATTTATAAACTCCATAGATAACCTTCCCTTTAACTATTCTAGTGCTTCATCCTTGGCTTGATTAACTTCTTTATCTATAACTCTTTAATATACCACATCTGTCTCATCAAGTTGATGAACTTTACAAGTCTTAGTAGCTGAATATAATCTTTTTGGACCTACAAAAAAATCACACTATTATTTATACCTTTTTACCATACCTTTCAAATGCCTTACATTGTTGAATTTTCAAAAGTCAAACTTCTAATGAAAAACTTCATTGTGCTTATTATCATGTCTTAAGGGACTTTCCCACATCTACCTTTCCTATTCTAAATTCGCAATATATGAAGCTATAAACCTTGGAAGCTTAAATGTTTGTCCTTCAAATCTTGCTACCAAAATATGAGTATAGTGGGCATGTAGAAAAATATCTTCATGGAATTTATTCTTGATTTCATTAACAATTTTCTAGTCTGTTTGTAGTGGGAAAGCTCTTAAGATGAACTTAAACAAGTGGGGATATACACAGTTCATCAAAAATTCTAAGGCTTTGGCATTAGAATAACTCTTTTGATATACGACTAGAAAGAAGTCATAATAGGGGTCTTCAGAGTAAGCTCTATACTATGGTACATACCAAGTGAAAATTAGAGTTGTCCTTTCTAGCCCTAGAATCTTATGTAATAAACAATCTATCAAAAATGAGCTTAGACTTAACTAAGCCCCTTTCTCATAAATTTTTGCTAATTTATGCTATAATATGTCATTCATATATTGTATAGGGGAAATATTTCTTGTATTCTCTAAAGCTATCCAAGCCCAAACATGATAATCAACAAGATTAATTTCACATCATAAATAGAAATTCAAAGCAAAAATAAAGCTTATGTGAGGGAACCTAAGCTATAGTTTTTGAAATAGTGTTTTGATATTCCCAAGCATTAACAAGCTATGCCATTGGAACCTTAAAGACCTTCCTTGTTTCTCGGTGTGCCCAAAATCTACCACTAAGTACTTCCTCACTGTATTGTCAAGTTCTACTTCTATGATATTAAGTTCAATGAGGCCATAAAGCTTATATGTTTTTCTTATTCTTATATTGATGAAGAGCTATGCATTTCCTCTAAAGCAATGTTTATCGTTTTCATAGATGATTTCAACTATCAAGTGATTGATGACATACCTTATAATATTTACCCTAAGCCTAAAATCAAGCTTATGAAGGCCTATCTTTTCATAAACTTCATACCAATCCTCCATTGACTCTAAACATTTAAGCTCTACCTCCTCAATCAAGTCATGGTCTTTGTCAAGGCTGAATAATTCTTTCTCCTCATACTTCAAATAAAAGTTTCCAATATTAGTCCATTTTTATAGCTAGTATATGTTGAGCTTAAAATGCTAAAGATAATCTAAGAAGTTGCAAGTGTCAATATTCGAAAACTTCTACAACACTTCCTCTCTTATTTTGTAGAACATCTTGAGTTGAAATTTTGAAGGACTCTATGAAGGAAGCTTTTTTCATGGACTCTAGTATGGCTTTTGCTCAACTACAATGCTCAATTTTTCCTTGAAAATGAATTTGTAAATTGAAATATAAGATGGTTTTATCAACTAATACCTAAAGCTTCATTTTTAATTCACTTTCTTAAAGTTAGATAGATTGCTTGAATCATTTTTTAATATATGTTGTATCGCTATGAATTCATTGAGCTACCCTATTGATGCTATTAATGATTATAGGATTTGATATGAATAGTTTTGTCCTAATGCTTGACTCATGTTTCATTAATCTCATCGTTAGCTTTGCGTTGAAATCCATAAGAGTGATTAGATTAACATTGCATGTAAGTAGAACAATTTTATAGAATTTCATTTTAGTTTTACTAACAAGATCTTTTAATTTTTCATTTTGTTAACACTACTCTAGTAATCAAATTCAAAGCTCAAATCATTTCATAGAAGTGATTTTAAGTTGCACTTACTTCATAATATTTTTCAAGCTTGTGTTAATATGGAGCTCTATGATCTTTCATGTGATAGTTTACTTTACAACTTGATCATTCTTTAGAATCCATTAACTCTTTATAGAACTAGTTTTTAGCTCTATAATACTCTACTTAAGTGGTTCTTAATTAGGCTTAAATATTCCTTAATTCTTTATTTGTTGATCTATGATTTATTGAGATGGATAAAAACTAGAATTAAGCATGAGTGTAAATTTTTTTCATTACTTCATAGTAGATCCAATGTTTGAATTCTTGAATTAGAGCTTTTTCCCATCTTAATATACCTCATAGAACCAATTCAAGGAATCACTTTTTAGTTATTCTAATCCTTCTCTTTATCATAAACTGATGTGGCAAAATCAATTTGTAGCTAGCTTGTAGAACCATTTTATAGAACCATTTTTTTTTTGTTCTATGAACTTCTTGTACATATTGAGTTTACATGGCTTCCAAGTTCTTTTTAAATCTTTAAATAACTTTCTTACACTAAGCCTTGTTAAGCTAGAGTAAAATTGTAATTGAGCATGTGCAGAAAAGTATATAGTAAGCTCTGTATCTAAGCTTTTGAATCATCTTTTGGTTCTAACATGGCTCATAGAACTAATTTAGCTTTTATTTGTACAACATCTTTTTGGTTCTACAAACCCATGCACAAAAGATAACATGATTTGTAAAACCATTGTGAAGTTGATTTGTAGAACCAATTTTTGGTTCTACAAGTTCACTCACCTATCTTGTTGACATGGTTGAAACTGCTTTAGAGCTTACCTATGGAACCATTTTCTTTTTAGTTCTACAAACCATGTTATATTTTAAACTCATTGTTGGGCCTTATTCAATTTTCAATATGTTGAGCCTTACTTTACTTGACTCGCTAAGGTGGATTGAAAAGAATGTAGTAAAGCACGTGTAAAAATTAAGTTCAAAGCTTCATTATAAGCCTAATATTCAAGTTTTAAAATAGAGTTCTTCATGGATTCTATGAGCTAATATGGGTTCTAGAAAAAATTTATCTTTTGTTCATATAACCTCTTTTTTAGCTCTATAAACCCATTCTAGAGTAAGTGGTAACATGATTGAATAAAAAATGAGCCGACTTGTAAGGCCATTTTTTGATTCTAGGAGCTGTGCTTCTTTTCCAAGCTTACATGGCAAATGAGTTTAACATGTAAAATCAGCTTTTCACTTTCCTTGTCGAACCATTTCTTAAATGTTAACATCATAGAGTCACTTTTAAGCTTATTTGTAGAACTAATTCATAGAATCATTTTTTAAAATCTTTTTTATTGAAACATATTTAAGCTTTATGGCTTTGAAAAGTTTTGACATGGCTTGTAGAACCAATTTACCTTTCTTTTTGTAGAATCTCTTTTTGATTCTACAAATATGCATTATATACATGCTAACATGGTTCATAGAACCATTTTGAAGCTTAGTTGCAGAAGTAATTTTTGGTTCTGCAAGTTCACTCACCCTCTAGCTAATGTAACAGAACCATTCTAGAGCTTGTAGAATCAAATTTTCATTTTATGAACCGAGTCCTTGATTTTTAATCATGTGGCTCTTATGAATAAGCTCTCTGAGAAAGGTACTACTTATGTTTGTTGGGTAGCAACTAGCTAACATGGCTTGTAGAATCATTTAGATGCTCACTTGTAGAACTGATTTTTGGTTGTACAAGGCTCACCTTCTCAAATCCTATGTAGCTGATAACAAAGTTGTCTCTTAATGAATTGATTCTCTAACTTATTGAAATACTTGATCTTTTGTCCTTTAAACCAAGATTTCCTTATTTAGCCATGTGGCACATGGGCTTTACCTGTAAAACCAAATAGAATCAAGTTTTGTGATGATATGAAGATAATCTTTAACCTCAAACAAATATGGTAGAACTATTTCTAGAGCTAATTCATAAAACCAATTTTTGGTTCTACATACTTTGGCATCGATCATGGAACTATTTTAGGGTTGGTTTATAGAATTAATTTTTGGTTCTACTAATCTTCCCTATCTCTACAAGCCAACATGGCTTATAAAGCTAATCAATCCTTTGGCTATAAAATCCCTTTCTACCCCATAAATTTGATAAAGTTGATGTGGTTCATAGAATCTTTTAAAAATATTTTTATAGAACCAACATCTATTTCTATCCACCATTCCATTTTTATAAGCTAATGTGGCCAAATAACATGAGCTTTCTTTTGTAAAATCAATTTCACTCTTTAGAATTTTTGGCTCTATGAGCTTTTGCTAATATAGCTTTGAGTTTGTGATTTAACCTTGCAGCAATCAAGTGTCTGTATCCATGCTAATTTACCACAAGCTAATATAACAATTGTAGAATTGATCGTTTTAGCTATGCAAAATAATCTCTATTAATCTTATACTTTCCAAATAATCATTATAAGAAGAAATGATCTTTTAAATCAAATTATACTATCGCAATCTCATTTCTTAAAGTTGAAGGTGTAATTAATTACTAAAGGCTATACAAAATCGAAATTGACTCAAAATCAAACTTTTCATATCAATATCTCAAAGTTTGAACCAATATGCTCATATGTTTAACTACTAAATAACTTTTAAGCTTTTAGATAACATTTTTGATATCGA
Source organism: Gnetum montanum (assembly GCA_015680685.1). NCBI lineage: Eukaryota > Viridiplantae > Streptophyta > Gnetopsida > Gnetales > Gnetaceae > Gnetum > Gnetum montanum. The sequence goes on along the minus strand of MNCI01005576.1, from coordinate 350,571 downwards.
GAATCATTCTTAGAATCCTAACTATGATAAACAAACTTCTTTTTAGGTATTTTTGTAAATTTTTTTTCTTTGTAAACTTCATTCTTCATCTAGGGCTTTTCATTTTGTGCACTAGCATTCTAGGGAAATAAAATTATGAGCCAAAATTTATAGAATTCCTTTCTAAGTTTTCTAAGAATATCATATTACTTATTTGAATAGCATAGGTGACTAAATTTAATCACAAACTTTCTATCAATCTATGAATTTTTTAAGTCTCTTCCCAAATGAACTTAATATTTCTAATGTTACTATTCCATAAAATGGTATTATTGTGAGAACATACTCATATCCTAAAAATTTCAGAGAATAAGGGATTATTAGAATCCAAAATAATTTAACTATATGTATACCCCAAGACATATAGCCAACATGTTTTATTAAAAGAAGTCTAGAAAATATAATAATACCTCAAATTTTAGCCAAATTGAAAGCCTTTATTTTATAATATCCTAACTTGTATAGACTCATTCATATCATGATTAATGCATTTAGTGGTACTTTGGAGGTAGTAGCTACATAGTTGGATAATCAAAAAAGAACCTACCACATTTATTGTGCTAGTAGGAGCATTATTAGTGCATAATTGAACTACACCATCATTCAAAAAAAGTGGATCATTGTGGTGCTTTTTTAGAAACGTTCAGGCATTATATACTTTTCTAATAAATATTTATGCATACTAATCATAGTGTTATCATTTTATGATGAACAAGCCCACTATTGGCCCATATATCATTGGATGGCTAATAATTTTGCAGGAATTTAATAACATGATGATCAATAAAAAGAGGTTAGAGAATGTTATTATAAATCACTGATCTAAAGTCTAGTTGGAGTAACAATTAGATGAAAGTTTATTATTAGATCTGGATGAGCTTCTATTTGCCAAGTCAATGCAAGCTATCTTATCAATAACCAATCCATGGTTTACTAACATTTTACATTATTTCATTAATTAAATGACCCCTAATAATTGTGACAAACAAACAAATTTAAACATTCTAGCACAAACAAAGTAGTATATGGAGATTAATGGAAATATCTATAAAATATGTACTAATGGTCTATTTAAATGATATGTATCACATGAAAATTAGTAGCATGATCTATAAGATGCACATGAAGAACCCTATGGTAAACACTATGCAAGAAAGAGTACAATCATTAAGATCCTTATAGTTGATAACGTCTAACTCACTATGTTCCAATATGAACATAGGTTTGCACAAGCATATAATTCATTGTAGAGGGATGTCAAAGTAATAAAAAATTTTGAACAACCATAATAGTGGATTCAACCACTAGAAGAATTTGACATTTGGGGAATTCATTTTATAAGTCCAATCTTGTGCATGTCAAATAGAAAATATTATATTTTGATTTTTGTTTATTATTACATAAAATGGGGAAAAGAAGTTGTAATAACAAATTACATAGCAACAACAATTGCTATGTTATTTTAACAATAAATTATTATCTAGTTTGGACCTACGTTCACTAACTTCTAATAATGAGACACACTTGACATAAGTAACATTTAAAAAATTAATACAATGCATAACAAGAAAACATAAGTTAACTACATCGTACCCACCCTCAAGCAAATAGTAAATGAAGGATTACTAATAGAGATATTGGTAGGATTTTCACACAAACAATTAGTTGCTACAGGAAGGATTGGAATAGTAAACTTAAAAATGCCCTATGGAACTATCAATCAACCTCAAAATTTTGTATATAGCACACTTCCTATAAGCTTATATATGGAAAATTGTTAAAATTACCTAAGAATGCTAAGCTAAAAACATTAGCAATCATTTCTAAACTTAACCTTCATCTCAATCTAGCACAAAAAGAACAATTAATGATTTTAAAATTGCAAGATAATAACAAAATGAATGCTCTCATGCATAATGAGATTCATAATCTATTCACAATAGATGTACAATCATAAAATTAGGCACCTTAAACAAGGAAATAAGGTATTGTACTATAATTCCAACCATTTACCTCAAAAGAAAAAATATAAACATTATGATAGGAAATATAGCTTATTCATATCCTCTACAAATTTTGTTGCTTGCACCTTTATCATCATTCAACATGTAATAACATAATTCTAATTAACATTCAATAGGTAAAATCATTCAAAAAAAACATTTAACCTTAAGCTATCCAAGATACTTTACAAGCAAAGTTCATTTTTAGACACTTTACTCTCAAACATAATTATGGGGGAGTTGGGTTCAAATAATAAAGAATTGATTAGGTGAATTTCTCTTTTTGATATATTTTTATTTTTATGAATTTCTCATTTCTTATTATTTGCATATTTTTTTCATTTTCCAATGGATATATAAAAGACAACAATATCCATATATATAACCAAATCCCTATGGATACTATGTACAACATGCTATCTCTCCTAAAAACACTTTTGTTCATACTTTCTCTCCCTACTATCCACCTGAATACCATAGATCCACAACCTCACACATGGATCCTCATTCTTACATGTCTCAATTAACATTGGGTCCCTCTTATCAAGCTCGAAATTCATTACCACCAAGACCACTACCAGTAGTGCAAGGAGAACTGCCAACACAACCATAGCAGAAAAGTGTTACCAGGGTATTTAGGATACAAAGAGAGGATCATACCTACAATACTAAATGCAAATCTAGGAAACATCCTTTCTTTAGGAAAAGTCCAAAAAATGCTTGAAGGTATGGAACTTCATCTACCCCTACTCCTTCTACATGAAGTTCTCAAGATAGTACTATGCTTCCAACATTAATAGAAAAGACCTAACAACTTTCATGCTTGGAACCTACCATTATTTAAAAAGTGTAACATAAGAATAGAGCTTGTAGACCAATTATTCACCATTCCTTTGGAATAGGTAGAAGACGTGATGAACACTATTAATGGGTGGTCTTATCTAGAAAATTTCTTGTGATCGATGAGAAGAATGATAACAAGGACTTTCCTATCATTATGGGGAGAGCATGGCTTAGTACAATTGATGCAAAGCTAAGAATGAGAAACTTGTCCTTAGAAGTTTCCAAGGGACATGAGCAATAAGCTATACAAACGCAAAGAATTCTATGCATTACTTACAATTAAGAAGGGTGCAGTTGTTAACTAAAATTTTAAAACATTAACACAATCCTTACACCAGCCCACAATAAATTTGATAAACAAGTATGTATGCAAAAAGAAACAATGGTCACTAAACCAAAAGATACCCAATGGTTAAGAAATAAGAACATAAAATTTTCTAAACCATGCATGGAAACATCCAACTCACTTATCAACTTCTGCCCCAAGAAAATAACCCAAATTGAGAACTTGCAAAAGGATATCCTAAACCATGATCATACACCAACAACAAGTACTAAACATGTAGACTCAAAAGCTCAAATTTAGAATAAAAAAGAAAACATATTAGGACCTTCTTAAAATAAGAATATCATCTAGTCCAATAAGATATGTCTCTTCAAATGATCAAAATTTGATTATCATCAATGTCACATGGGATAATAAATAAAGACATAAATCACTTAAGGATCGTAAACAAGAAATCTAGAGTGTATGGTCCTAGGGACCTATGATCCATTTTCCAAATACTCGCCTATGAGTTTAGTCATGGGGGAGGTACCCTAGCTTGAATCAAGAATTGATAAGTGCATTTTAACTTTTTTGTTTTATAATTTTTTGGTTTATATTTTTTTTCATGCTTTTTAAATTTGTTTACCATTTTCTACATTCTTTAACATATTTTCTATTCTTTTACATTTTTCACATTTCTTATCAATATCTTTCAAATTATTTATATGTTTTTCTCTTATTATCCATTTCTCATTCTTTAATAGTTTTACCATTTTTCATATCCATATTTTTGTTGATTTGTTTGATAAAGTGTAAAAGAATAAATAAGATGTAGTTGAAACAATAAAAATTTCACTCTATGTTATAAGAACCAAGGGGGAATGAAAAGAGTTTGACATTAAAGGAATTTTTGGATTCTCTAAAGCTACTACTATGAGTCTTGTTATATTGTTAAGTTGTATTATTTACTTAAGTTCTAACAAAATATGTAAGTGTATTCTAAAATAAGTGTTGCCTTACCATGTCACTGGAAAGACATGTTACCCATGCTTGAAGGTAGTCCTTTGGTAAGGTTAACATAGTAATAATAGAATAAATAGACATAATAAATATTTCTTGGGATTTTACTAAAAGGACATGTTACCCATGCTTAAAGGTAGATGAAGTAGATTTGTGAATTCTCTAAAGCTACTACTATGAGTCTTATTACATTGTTAAGTTGTATTATTTACTTGAGTTCTAACAAAAAATTCAACTGTGTTCTAAAATAAGTGCTACCTTGTCATGTCATTGGAAAGACATGTTACCCATGCCTAAAGGCAGTCCTCTTATAATTTTGACATAGTAATAACATAATAAATACAAATAATAAATATGTTTTTGGGTTCTACTAAAAAGACATGTTATTCATGCTTGAAGGTAGATGACTTCCTAGAAATTTCAAGGTTTCTTGAACCAGCATTGGTTAAGGGGCTAAAAAGACATGTTACCCATATCTAAAGGCACTCCTTTATCTAATGGCCAAGTATCCTTTTAAATAAACTATGTAGTTAACAAATTACTTCCTTGTACTTCATTACTAAGTGATAATATTTCTTGCAATTATGATAAGCTTGTGGTAGTCAATTTTGGGATGATACAATGTGATGTCACTAATAAATGATATGGGCTTGGTTTGGAACTTGGATGGAAAGGCTAATGATCATTTTAACCATGCATCAAACATACAATTCATTATGTTTATGTTAAGACACCTCATGTTTCATTTTTTGTAATCCCTGCTACTGCCATTCCACCTCACTATTATATATAACCATAATTTGACAAATTTGAATAATATAGTGTTATTTCTTATTGAGGCAATACTAACATGTGTATTTTGAAAGATAGGTATGATTTATATTTAACTCCTTGAGTGCCTACGGAAACTTGTAAGTGTGCTTATACAAGGGTATTAAGGAAAAGAGCCTACTTTGGGGTGGATCCACTTGTATAACTCTTGTGTTTCATACTTGATGATCAACTCCACATCATCTTTTACCTCTTGAATACTTAAGTAATCATTGTGGTTTCCCTACATATTCATATTCATTCATAAGTTTAGCAATTTTGATCAACCATCTCCTTAAAAGAGAGAGAGAGAGAGAGAGAGAAAGAGAGAGAGAGAAGCAAAACCTTAATTGACTTACCTTGCCCAAACTCCTTATTTCACACACTTTTGATAATCAATTATTATATTTTAAGAAACATCTATAATCAAGAACCCTTTGGATAATTGTGACATTTTTAATACTATTCATTTTGTTCATTTTTCCATCAAAACTCACAAAAATTTTGAAAATTTTAATGATGATATTGTAGATAAATTATATGAACCCCTACAATATCACATCCACAATTTTGTATCTATGATATATCTCTTATAAATATATATATATGCATAGACCATTAGGAAAATTTTTTATTTCCTCATTTCATGCCTTAGTTCATGTTGTTTTTTTAAATTTCAAACTTCAAAGCTCCACATCTTCCTCACCACATGTCCAATTTGCACCATTCTTGAATCCTTTTGCTCATAAAGTGAGCAACTTAGTCATGGGGAGAGTGTTACATATAGTATTTTGTAAATTACACCAAATTCTTCTAACACCCAGAAGAACAGAATAAGGGTGAGAATAATAAAATATAATTCCATTCTAATCTAACATAAGTCAATAAACCTAATGTTTCTTTCCAAATGACCATTTGAATATGCTTTACATAATAAATCAAAGATTGTAATAGGTCATTTAAGATAAATTTGCTTTTAACTGCTAGAAATTATTTAGTTAAGGGTTTTTCTTATAAAGGATTTTATCTTAATAACAAATTTTTCTAACTTTGCAATCCAAATTGAAAATAAAGTTGATAATGAATAAATATTTTGATCAAAACTCAGAATCTAATGAAATTTTATGAACCATTAGAAATATTTCTAAAACATTTGGGTCATCCTAAATTTTCTATGATTGCAAAAGGCACCAAAGAGACCCAAAGCTAAGGACTGTCACAACCAAGGAAGAAAAGACCTAGAAGAAGAGGCAAAGCACAAAGTGTAGAACAAACTCCTCATGTGAAGTAAGAGACACAATCATATAGTATCTAATAGTCCACACATGCAATAGGGATATTTTCATAGGTAGAAGCTAATGCACCACCAACTCTAGAATAAGGACAATGCCTTACACTCTTCAATGAGTGTCTACAGGCCATTCAAGACAAGGCCATCATGTCCATTGTTATAGTAGAACTAAATTTTAGATACTTCAAGAAGTTCACACCTATAGAGAACTAGGAGCAACTATAAACCTCTCCCCTATGGTCCATCACTTCAAGTAATGACAAATGATACCTAGAGGAAGTCTATTGATTTTTGCAAAACAAATAAGATAATGCCACAGTGAAACTTGAGGGAGTCATAATGCCATACTCTATAGAAGAAATTACAAAGGCACAAAATATACCAAATGTCAAGGCCAACATAGCTCAAATATCCATAGGGTTTGATAACAACACAAGGAATTTATGGCCATAGAAGACATATGAAACCATTGAAGTATAGCAGATTATCTACTGTTGAGAAAATCTATTTCAAAATTGGGACATACCACATATTCCCAACAAAAAGGCTTAATTAGATGTCCACCTATGCTACTAGAGGAAGTGCTATTCCCATGGAAAAATTCTAAGCTAACATCTCTCATTTGCTATTCCTAGAAATACAGAGAAGGTTTGAGAAGAAAAAGATAAGAAAACATACTCTGCCATTCTGTTGTCTTATTGGAAAGTTGTGCTAAGATGCTAAAATTTTAGGCTACACCAATGATGTCATTCTCAAAGCCAAAAATGATTTAAATGCTACAATTTTTAATCTAGTGCCACCCAAAAAAGTTCAAGCTGAAAAACTAGTAGGCACAAAGGCTACAACAAGATCCACACTAGCGACAAACATTCTAGTCATAGGAACAAAATAAGTAGGACCTAGTGGGTCAACTTCAACTTCCATAATGAGTAAGACAAAATGCTCCACCATGAAACAAGACTACAGATCATCAATAAGCCACCTAAAATAGATAGAAAAGATAATAAGGTGGCGTAACAGAAGGTCTTAATCATGTATAGAGTCAAGGATAATCCTAGAAATTCTACCAAATCCACATGACCCACAAGTGGTCAAGTCTCTTTAGGGGCAAAAGAGGATGATGATTGGGCACAATAAAATTTAAGGAATGCTACATCCTTTCAAGTAATATTAGAGATAAGAGAAGGAGCCATAGTTATAGTAATGCAACATCAAGATGTAGTAGGAGAAACAAAAGTTATAATGGATTACTTAAGAAATGCTTTAATGTTTCCATTATGTGACTAGCTGATACTAAAAGAACTAAAGATATGGAAACCTTAGTGGAAACATTAATAACCCCTGCAAGGCATGAATATGTACTAGAAAGACTATTATAGATCAAACAAGTCTTATAGAATCTTTTTGATTTCCTACTGATATCACTATAGTCTAATTAGAACTAATCTTAATAAAAGGTAAACTGGTCATGGTAGAAATTAGGATGCAACCATAAAGAGTGAAGTGAAAAGGTTACAAGAACAATTAGTTGCACTACGAGCTGAAAGACAAGACCTTACATAACACATTGCACTTGACCACCTTGCACAATTTAGAGATGAGCAAATTGGTCAATTGATGACAAAAAAAACAAATGGAGATAGAAAAGAAGAATCCAGTGTGGAATGCTTTACTAGAAAATGCCTAGACGTATGCACCTATTAAGGCTATTAATGCATTAGAAGAGGAGAATAAAAATATTTTTGCCTAAAATGTTAGGTTGATGGACATTGAGAAGTAAAAAAATATACTAGAAGAAAGCATCCATCAATTGGAAGAGTAATTCGTCAGAGTCAACCTTGATATAAGATAATTAGACAACGAGAACAAAACATTATCAATGGAAGAAGTATGGGCAGTATGAAAAAATTTGACAATTGAAATTAGCGTATAGAAAAAGGAGGCCAAGAAGCATGAAAGGCGAAAATGGCATCAAGTGGACATGTATAAGAAAATATATGAGAAGGAAATCTAGATGGCCAAAGCCAAAATCAGTTCCATCATAGAATAGACACCTGACTAACAACCAATCTTGGATAGCCTTGCCCATGTTCATCATACCAAAGTAAAGAATAAAGACCTACAAATTAAGGACCTAATAGAATACATGAGGTTAGCAAATCATCGAAATGCTAACTTGGCCATGTTAAGAGTAGGTAGGCTAGGAACAAAATTGGAGCAACAAGTGGCTATAGTACACTTAATGTATGAAAATAAGTTTGGGAATAAAAAATATGCACATTAGAAGCTTCACATAATAAACTCTAAACTACAAGAAGTCAAGGATAGTTACTAGGATTTAAAAGATGTAGTAGAAAACCTAGCTAGAAGAATGACAAATTATCAAGAGCTAAAGAAAGTGGCCTTTGAAGAAGCAAAGATGCAATTTGTAACATGGTACATCAAGGCTAATGTGATGTTTTCACAACTACCATGTCCCTAGGTAGTACCAAATCTAGCCAACATTGTTGGATTCATGTGGACAATACACGATTCTAGGTCAGAGGAAGAAAAGCTTAGAGTACTATTGAATAGATACCAACTCTAGAAGCTAGAAGAGAAAGGGAAAAGGCCAATGAAGAGCCATTGTCACCTAGAACTTGAAGAAAGCTACATCAAACTTTATTTGTTTTTGTTTTGTCTTATCTTGTTTATTTTTTCATATATGTCAATTATGCATTGCATAATAATTTTGTAACACCACTCAAACCATAATGTGGCATTTATAGAACAGTTAGTCATGTAAATATGTGTCGTGATGTCAAAGTCTATGTAACCCCACAAGTTTGTAAGGAACTCTATCCTCCTTTTTTTTAAACTCGAGAACGAGTTTTTAGTCATTCATGAGGGTATGATGAAACTATTTATGTTAAAGATTACAATATCATAGCTCTATATACATTATCATAGATACGATGTAGTGGGCCATGGTCATGCCTATAAATACTAACCCACCATCGCGCTAAAAACAAGTTTTTCCCAACACTTAGCACAATTTTTACAATGTGTTTTCTTGAAGTTAGAGTTCAAGTGAATGCCTGTAGTATGGTGAATTATAGTTGTATAGAATCTTTATTCAAGTGGATTATTCATAGACATAATTCATGAATGGAAATAAATATCAAGATTGCTCTTCATTATTGTAGCATATCACTTAACATAGTTTTATCTTTCTATAGTGTTTACTTTTACTAAGTCATTTATGATTTCAATGTTTATTAGTGATGAGCAATGGTGTATCCCAACACTCTATCATACAAGTCACAAATGTTCATGCATGACCTAATCATAATCCATGGATAGACAATGTAATTATGCTAGAATTTGATGTTAAGTTCATGATCGTTATTTTCTCACTTTAAGTTAGTGAAATCTAAATGTATGGTTTAACTCATATTGAGGCATATGATAAATGATGTTGTAAGGCTCTCATTACTCCTAGTGTTGAACATGATTGAAAATAGAATTAAATTCTAAATCTAAGTAACGCTTAAGTGTAAGTCTATTTTACCCTAGTAGCAATGAGTATCCATTCCTGGTTTACCAATCACATCTTGGGCTTATGTAATCATCACTAGGATTACCAAGTAAAATCACTACTGAGTGAATCAAGTGAGACCATCACTGGGTTACCAAACAATTACACTTAATGCGCAAAACTAGTCATACCCATTCTACTTAACTAATGAACATGAAAATAAAGTACTTATAATGTAAATGATTAAGCTAAGAAAATAGGAAATTATGTTAGGTAAATAATAGAATAAAAGAACTAAAGAATGCTACAATGATGTAAAATGGTCTCAATCTTTATTTCCAGTCATAAACTATGCTCAAGTATAATTTACTCGAATAAAGACTCTGGTCAACTACTTAATACCACACTACAGGCATTCACACTATCGCTAAAACTATGAAATGAAGCTACATGAGTTTGGATGAGGTTTGAAGAAAAATTATTTTTACTTGTGTGCCCAAGTGTTAATATTTATAGGGTTGTGCAACTCTCAAGGCATCAAATCAACATTGACATAGCATAAGCTATAACATCATAGCTATGATATCATTGATACAATATCACATTGGATTGAAAAAATGGTTTTATCATACCCCCATGATTGATTGAAAAATCGTCCTTAAGTTAAAATAAAATGAACATAGAGTCCCTTACAAAATTGGAAGGTAGTTTTAACTTAACTATTTACATGACTTTGAATGCCACATTGGTGTTTTTACAAAAATTGGACACAAGAGACATTCAAAAAATAGAACAAAACAAAAAGAAAAACTGAAGTAGCTTGATGTAGGCCTTAAGTTCCAAGCGGTGGAGGCTCCTCCATCAACTTCTTCCCCTTATCATTAGGCTTCTAAAATTGGGATCTATTTAGAAGTGTCTAAAGCTTTTCTTCCTCTATCCTAGGGTCATGTACTATCCATGGAGATTGTGCAATGTTGGATGGAGTCAATACATTCCATGGGCATGGAAATTGTGAAAACATTTAATTGGACTTTACATATCATGTTGCAAAATGTCATCATTCATCTTTCAAAGCCCTAGCCACCTTTCTTAACTTCTGATAATATATCATCCAACATGTCAAGTTTGCTACAACATCCTTCTATCCCTAGTAACTAGCTTTAACAATTTCAAGCTCAGAGTTTGTGACATGTAGCTTCTACAAAACATCCTTCCTATTAGCAAACTTTTTCTTGTACATGGCATATATAGCTACTACCTATTGTTCAAGCTCATTTCAAGGTTGTCCTATTATCAACATAGCCAAGTTAGCATATCAAAGATTAGCTAACCTCATCTATTCTATCAAGTCTTTAATCTATAGGTCTTTGTTCTTTATCTCAGCCTAGTGGACGTGGGCTAGGTTGTCTAGGATGGGTTGCCAATCTGGTGTTTGGATAGTTATGGAATTGATTCTATCTTTGGCCATCTAGATCTCCTTTTCATTTATTGATTTATACATTTCCACTTGGTCCCTGCAATGCTCCTTCAACTTATTATGCTTCTTAGCCTTGTTTTGCAATGCACTTGTTTCAATAGCTAACTTTTATTGAATGATGCATACTTCCTCCATTGATAGGATCTTGTTTTCGTATGCCAAATTGTTCATGTCTTGGTTGACTTGAATGAATTATTGTAGTAGTTGATGGTTTCTTTCCTTAAGAACATTTTTTTGTTTTTCAATGTTAATCAACCTTGTGTTATCAATAGTAAGTTTCTTATTCTCCTTCAAAGTAGTGAGAGCTTTGATATGTTTGTATATTTAGACTTCTACTACTAAGGAATTTCACACAACCTTCTCTCTTTCCATCTCTACATGTATATTCCTAGCAATTAGGTACCTTACTTAATCAGTTCTGTGTTGCTCTAGTTGGTCTAGGGAAAAAAATTGTGCAAGGTCCCTTAGCTCTGCTCTTAAAGCTATCAATTCTTCCTATAGCTTGTACACTTCATTTTCAGCATGTTCTACCCTTGTTTTTACCATCAACAACTTTCCTTTTGTGGCTATTAAGTCAAGCTACACTATAGTAATATCACTAGGGATATCAAAAAGATTCTACATGACCTAGCCTATTTACAATAGTCTGTCAAGTACATCTTTATGTTCTATGGATGTCATAGAGGTACTGATTAGCATTTGAGCATCTCTAGCTCCAAAAATATCAACCGACGACACAACAAGAACATTGAATGACTTTTAATGTGGTCAGTTATTACCTCTACTACTCCTACTACATCCTGGTGTTTCATGACTATAACTATGGCACCTTCACTAGCTTTGAGCATCACCTAAAAGGATGCAGCATTCCTTAATATTTGTTGTGCCTAGTCTTCTTCTCCTCCTACCTGCAAGGATACCTGTGTACCAACAGGATATATAGAAAATGTAGGCCTTGTAGAGCTTTCTTTAACTCTATATAAGGTTGAGCCCTCCCTTTCTCCCTAACTAATAGTATCTATGATCTGATGCTAATGGCTCATTGAGGAATGGTAATCTTATGGTAATGGTGATGCTTGATGTTCATGTCTATCACCTGTAGGTGTTTGACTTCTAGGTCATGCTTGCTATTATTGACTAGTAGTTGGAATGTTACCAGTTGATGTAGATCCTGAAGCACCCTCAATGCCTGTTAGTTTCTCTAGCTAATCCTTCTTGGATGGCATTGGTTTTGACATTTCGACATTGGATGCATTCTAGGATTTTCTTAGAACATCATTGGTGTATCCTAGGAACCTCACTTGCTTGCATAGCTTCCTCATAAGGCAAGGGAATGGTAATGATAATTTCCCTACCTTCTTCTCTTTGAACTACCTCTACATCTACAAGAAGAACAAATGGATGATGTTAGCATTAAATTTTTTCACCAATATTGCACTTCCTCTGGTTGCATATGTTGAGATCCCATTGAGCCTCATTTTTGAAAACAAGTGATAGGTTCCAATCTTGAAAGCAATGAGCTTGTTGTAATCTTTCTCTTCTTTCCCATAAGCTCTCTATAGTGATAGCTTTTTGTCATCAATGTTAGATCTTGTGGAAATCTATGCAACATTCACTTCGACAATTGTTATGTTTAAGGCCTTTACTATTGCCTCATCTTGTTTATTTCACCAAAATTGGTAAACTTCTCCCAAATACCATTTGACATTATTAGATAGTGTTGGCCATAATGAAGATACTTGAAGTTTCACCTTAACAACTTCCAGAGCAAACTCCATGAATGGGCCAAATTTCAACTTCATAATGACCATAGACATTATGGACTTTTCTTGAATAGCCTAGAGGTAGCCATCAAATAGCATGAGACGTTGTCCCTATTTAGGTGCTAGTGGTGTCTTTGCTTCTACTTGGGCTAAATGTTCTATGGCATGAGTTTTTTGGTGAATGTTGAATGATTAAGCCTCTAACTCTACATGTTTGATGAGACGCGGTTTACACTAGGCCGCGATATCGCGTACGCGATATCGCGTCTTCTCCTACGATATCGCGTACGCGATATCGCATCGCGCCACCATTTCTATAAATAAGAGGCGGCACTCCCCTTATTTCCCAATCCTGGCTAGTGTAGCGAAGCTCTGGCAGATTGATCACTCCAGAGTTAGAATTTTTCCCCATGTGCCCGCGGTAGGAGTCCTAGAGTGAACGGCTCTTTATTCGAGCAGCTTGTAACCTGAACCCAAGTTGTGTACGGCAATAAAGACGAACTTGATTGGATAAACCTTGCAGTGCATGGTTTTATTGCTTTATTTCCTACTTTCCTAGTGCGTTCAAGTACGACTTGATTACGAGCGTCTACGAACGTGTACGGCTAGTCAAGGAATCGGCTGCTTGACGCAATGCATGAGTACGACTCAATTACGAGCATTGGATGCTTGGTAACCCAGTAGCGTATTCCAGGATTCTGCACTTGGTAACTCCCGGGTCTAATGTGTACGGCTAGTTGAGGAATCGGCTGCTCATTGCTAGGCTAGATCGTGTGATAAGTACGACTTAGTTACGAGCACCTACGGGTGTGTACGGCTGGCTAAGGAATCGGCTGCTTATCACACGTAGGCTAAATAGGTGCCTCAGTACGACCACTTCGAGCACTTGCATTACGTGCGGCAATCCCAGTAACGATTAGCGTTTGGTAAGCTGCAGTTGCATAGTTCAGGGTGTGTCCGGTAAGTGGGAACGGATGCTGATGCTAGTTAAATTAGACTTAGATCTTAGTTAGAGTTAGTTTAGTTTTCTCAACCCTTCTCCTGGTAGCATAGAAGATAAGCCAAAAATACCAAAAAAATCACATACCTCAGACTTGCTTAACCATACACCGTGACACGTACAAGCAAGCCTGGGAAGACAACGAACGATTAGCCCCGAGTGTTTCTTGTGGCGTTAAGGCATTTAGTCTGCGGAGTTCGACCGGATCGCGCGTGTACGCTCGTTTCGTATGGTTGAGTGTAGGGGTACCTCGCCACTCATCATTGGCGCCGTTGCCGGGGAACTAAGTGTTTTTTTCGCCAATTTAACATAAGGGATATCACTCACATCGTTGTGAGCTTAAACGAACCTTAGGGTTAATCAGTTAATATAGAACAAAATAATAACGGTGAAGTTGCACACCAATAAGAATGGCTTCTTCTCACGAAATCAACTCACCTAAGGACAATACAGGAGAAAGTCAGCATCATACACATAACCGCACTCAACCATGTCCTCAACAGGCTAAGGTCACATATACTCATCCCGATGAGTATGTGACAGATTTTACCTTTGTTTTCCATCAAGATGAGCAACTGCGGTGGAGAGACATGCAAGGTAACATTGTGTTACCCCCAGATCGCTCTGCTTCCAACATGCTTTTCCGTGCCTTGGTACGGTATGGCATGCAAGAGCTGATTACTGAATACGTTGCGGATGATTACACTCTGAGGGATTATCGTCCCACAAAAGCCCAACGTATTCGGGATGCAAGGCAGGAGAGCCAACATTCACTACTAAAGGGCAAGGTTTCCCACGTCATTAGTGAAATAGGAGATGAGGAACCCCTCACAACGGGTTTCTTAGAAAATGATGTTCCTCCTCCTCACTCTACTGAAGAGGTTAGGCATCAGGGCCTTAGATCAACGATACATATTCCAGGCTCTGATCCCCATGAGCACCAGCTGTTCACAACAGGAACAATCACTCGCACTAATGACGGACTCGTTGATCGTCGCAACGGTCGGGACCGAAGCAACCGAAGAGAAGGCAAGAAACATCACCATGGTGATGGATCTCCTTCTTCTTCCCCTTCATCACATCATTCACCCTCTCCTTCCACATCTGGGTACAGCCACCATGAGCATAACGCGGAAAGTAAAGGTAGAAGAGATGAAATGCCTCGACAAGAAGGTCGAGAGGAGATAGGACAAGGGCAAGGACGTAGGGAGAATAGGGAACCACAACGTAGACATCACAGACATCATGAAAGAGATGATCATGATGAACCCCTATTAGCAACCCGAAGTATGCTTGACATTAGAGAGGCAGTTAGGATTCCCACATGGCATTTGAAAGACAGTAGGATCAAGCGTTTGGATATAAATAATATCCCACGTTTTGAAGGGGGATACAATGCTGATCCTCAACATCATTTACAGGCATTCCACGATGCCTGTGCCTTGCAGAACATAGACAATGAGTGGCAGAAACTCAAGTTGTTCCCAAGGACACTCACTAAAGAAGCAGAAAGCTGGTACCGGTCCTTAGAACCGGAAACCATCAGGAGGTGGAGTACGATGCTCGAATTGTTCAACAACAAATATCAAACGTACTCCAGAGTGTCTAACTTTCGTAAGCAGATCCAAGGCTGGAAACAAGGAGCTCATGAATCCTTGGATGCTGCCATGGCCCGTTACTACACATTGCTACATCGTTGCCCGGGCCATGGGTATGCTAAGCGGGATCAACTTCGCCACCTCGTGGATGGGCTACGAAATGAAACGAGAAGAACTCTTGGGACTTACGCCCAAGGGAGACTCTCCCAACTAAGAGCCCCTGAAGTTGAAGTATTGTTGGAACAAGTAGCGCAAGAAGAGGGTGAGCTACGGAAAAGAGAAAGTGCGGAGGAATACAACCGTGATCCCTCCCTTCGTAAGAAGGGAGAGAAATTCTGTGATGAGGAGGATGAGTCACCACTCGAAGAGTTGGTGAACAGGAAAACTGTGCCGATCCAAAAGTTAACAACGGAGGTATCGGCTAAGGTAGACCAAATGTGGGATTCCTTAGACTCACGAATAGAAACAGTCCTGAAAATTGTAGAAGAGTCTAAGGATGAGCAAAGTAGTGATAAAAGTAAAGACAAGCGGAGAAACTTTAACCCTGCACATAACAAGGGTGAGGGAAAAATCTCTAACTCCGATGAGGCTGAAAATTCTGATTCAGACAATGACGGTGGATGTGAGGTCTGCTGCTATGACCATCCTAAGGGCTGTTGTCCAATCATCTCACATCTGCAGGAGTCTAGGGTGTATGCATTAAACCCAAGACTTAATCAACGGCAAACACCCAGAAGGTTACCTTATCCACAAGGTAACCCGAGGCAGTTCCACCAACCCTTGACGTATTATCCAAGTGGAACACCTCTGCAGCCCATCGAACAACATCAGCAGTGGCAATACCCATAGTCATGGGGGATGCCACCGCCATCACAACAATACCCTTACCGGTAGCTTAATCCTTATGGTTATTATGTGCAGCAGCCAGTTTCTCCAGGTGACACTATGAGTCACACTCCACGCCGTCACTACTACGCTCGGGAGTACTTCAAAAGGACTCCTTCTCTCCGGGAGACATCTCACATTCTGTCCATCCTCTAACTCCACCCGCACCTTTTCCTCATGTAGTTCCCATAACACCTCCTGCTCCAACAATGCAAGGGGAATTACCTACCCAACCGCAGCAACGTCACGCCGCGAGATCTGTAAATATTCAGAGTGTAAATATCCAACCGGACACTAGTTCTGGCGATAACTGTACAAAAAGGAGATCCTTTTTCAGAACTAGGAGTCCATATAGGCTCTCGCAACAACAAGCGGACGGGTATATGTATAGGCCTCTAACTACTAACACTTCGGAGCACCCTTCAGTCCAAGGGAATGTAACGCATACGGTTATGTTAACACATACCGTAACTGACTGGATCAAGGTAGGCCACCTTCCCAGGAAACTAACTGACCCTGGGAGTCCCTTTATTCATTTGTAGAT
>MNCI01005576.1:307637-331011 GCA_015680685.1 Gnetum montanum | reverse complement strand
ACCTCAGACTTGCTTAACCATACACCGTGACACATACAAGCAAGCCTGGGAAGACAACGAACGATTAACCCCAAGTGTTTCTTGTGGCGTTAAGGCATTTAGTCTGCGGAGTTCGACCGGATCGCGCGTGTACGCTCGTTTCGTATGGTTGAGTGTAGGGGTACCTCGCCACTCATCAATGTTCAACCTACAAATTTTGTTCTCTTGCTTGGCCTCTTTTGTGACCCCGTGGTCCTTTTCTACCATGCTATGAAGGTCCTTCTACTACAAGTCTCTTTGGGACCATCTATTATCATTAAAGATTAAAGGTTACCAAGGAATTCAAATCAGCTCCTAATAGTTCATAATCCTTTCTCATGTCCTTGGTATGATCTATTTCTTATTCTTTTTATCAATTATGGCCCTTATCATGATTGTAAATTTAGAGAAATTTCAAAAAGAAATCCAAAATTATTATATGTTTCATTATTATGACCTTCCAAAATTATCATTTTCTCATATACTATGTCCTTAAATGGTTGGTATGGTTAGTTGGAGAAATTAGTTAAGTCCTTTAGCTTCAATTTGATTGGTTAGTTGTAATATTCTTACTATATCCTTATATTTACCCTTTATATTGTATTTTGGGTGTTAGGAAATTTTGATCTAGTTATCCTTAACTACATGTAATAAATCCTTCCCCAACCCCCCACCCCCCTACCCTCCCCTCCCCACCCCCTACAACTAAGTTGAGCACTTTGAGATCAAGCAGGTTTGAGAATTTCTCAAATTGGAGTTAGAATGAGGAACTTATGGTGTTGGGAAGTGTGATTGCTAGAGCTCAAAAACACTGCAAAAACTCCTGTTACTATGAAATGATAGAATGAAAAATTTTTCTAACTCTTGTGCATGTATACTATTTATATACTATCATCATAGTTGCAACATCGTAGGGCATGTGACCTCATAGTTATAATGTCACCATTAAAGAATTTTGAATTTTTGATAGATTTTCATGGAAAAATTAAGTCAATTAGATAATTTGGAAAATATAAAGGCTTTCTAAAGGGTCTTGAATCATAGATGATGCTTGGATTTCAAAAATTTAGCATTCAAAGGTTATAAGGAATCTTAGGAAATGAAAGTTTATCGAGTATATATGAGATGGATTGAGAATTCTTAACATATGGATGAATTATAAGACTTGTGGGAAGTCAAATTGAGTGCTAAAGTGCCTTAGGAGGTAAAAGATGATGTGGAATTGTTCATCAAATATGAGGTACAAGAGTTATATAAGTGGATCCTCCCCAAAGTAGGCTTCAGCCCTTAGTGCCCTTGTATAACCATGCCTAAAAGTGTCCATAGGCACTCAAGGAGTTGAATGTTAAACATACCTATCTTGCAAAACACACACGTTAGTATCACTAGATTGGGAAAATAACACTATATTATACAAAATCATAAAGTTATGATTAAATATACCAATGAGATACAATGGAACTAGAAGGAATTATAGAAATTAGGATGTGAGGTGTCTTACCACAAGCATAATAAATCCTTGTGTTTGATATGTCGTTAAAGTAATCATTAGTCTTTCCATCTAAGATTCAAACCAAGTCCTAACCATTGTCCAATGACAATGCATTGTATCATCCCCAAGACTAACAACCATAAGACTACCACTGTTGCAAGAAGTATTACCACTTGGCAATGTAGTTCAAGAAAGGAGTTTATTAATAGCACACTTTTTTTTGAGATTTTTAAGAAGTCTCCTACGTTAAGGCATTGGTAACATGTCTTTCCAGTGGGACCTCCAAAAATTTTATTCTATACTTTTATTCTATTTTTACTATGTCAACCTTACTAGAGGACTACCTTCAGGCATAGGTAACATGTCTTTCTAGTGACATGGTAAGGTAGCACTTATTGTACTCTTACTTTCATTTTTCATTAGAACTCAAGAGAACAATACTATCTTAACAACAAGATAGAACTTAAAATAGTAGTTTTAGAGAATCCACAAATCCCCTTGATGTCATACCCATTTCATTTCCACTTGGTTCTTCACTTTTCTATCTAGACATAATGATCACAAGTTTATTTTAGTTTTATTGAGAGAAGAATATCACTATGTCCATGGTAAGAACCTCTTATTATTGAAAATGAGTGGATAGATGATGTGGTCTCACTATATATAGAATCAATCTTTCACAATTTAATAATATAGGGTAATCTTCACCTTATTAGAGCTACATCTTACTTTATTTCTTTCACTTTATTAGAACAATCAACACAAATATGTACAAGGCATATGATGAAAATCATAGAGGAAATGGAAAAATAGAGAGAGAATTTGAAAGATATCAAAGAATACCAAAGGATTAAGAAATGGAAAAGTATGAAAGAATGAAAAGATATCAAAGAATGTGAAAAAGTAATAAGAAAAAGAAAAAGATTCAATTTGGTTCCTAAGGATCATATAGGGCACCCCCATGACTATCATTGGAAACTATTAACCAAAAGATCAAATAGGTATAAGATGGTTTAGTGAGCTAGGTAGAGTTCACAGAAGAATTGGGATATTCATAGTATGGTTTGACAAGTTTGTGTGGGTACATTGGGTGGTAAATTTGCATGGCTCCTAAAGGATATGTGGCATGGATGATACAAGGTCCTTCCCATAAAGTTTGGAACCTAACCTTCTATGGCACATGACTAGGATTATAGTATAGGACTTTATCGCCTAGTTGGATTGATACTTGTCAAATACTTGCATCATGTCTATGTTTAGAGTACTTCTTATATATTTTTTTGCTCATCAAAGCTACAAGTCTATTTTCCTCTAGAAGATTAAGATTCATAAGACATTCTTTTTGTGCTAGGCTCAAGTCTATGTAAAGTTTCCTAGCAATAGCTAACATTTGTAGCTTTGCTTGAATTGGTAGTAAAGGGAATTTTCCATAAACTAGCTCATAGGCAAAATATCCTATAGAAAATTTCCATGTGATCCTATAGTCCCATAGAGCATCATTTAGTTTAATGCTCCAATCTTTCCTAAATCGACTAATAGTTCTAATTAATATTCATGTAATTTCTGGGTTAGTCACTTCCACTTGACCATTTGCTTGGGGGTGATATGTTGTAGTCAACTTATGGCTCACCCCAAGTTGTTGCATGAGCTTTTCGAATATACTACCCATGAAGTGTGCTATGTTATCTTATATGAGCATTCATGGTACTCAAAATCTATTTACCACATGCTATTGAAAGAATTTAGTAGTTGTTTTCATGGTACAATCCTTAACTACAACTGCTTCTACCCATTTGGTACAATAATCAATTGTTACTATCATGTATGCTTTCTAGTTTCACATTGATGTGATGGATCCCATGTAATCAATTCCCCATATGTCAAATGGTTCCAATGGCTATATCTATTACTTTGGTCCTTCATTCTTGGTTGTTATTCCTTTAACACACTAATATCTCTCACAAGACTAGGTGAAGTTCTATGCATTCCAAAATATGATCGCCCAAAAGTTGCCTCCCATCATTAGCTTGAGTGTTTTTCTAGGCCTTGCATAGTGACCATCGCATGATCCTTCACACACATCTTATAAAATTCTTTGTTGGTGCTCTAAACACACCAAATCACTAGTCCATTAGCACAAGTATTGTAGATATTTCCATTTATTTTCATATACGACTTTACTTTATGGAAGAATTGTTCTTTCTATTTTCTATTCCACTCAACAGGAAGCTCTTATGTGAGAAGATAAGTCATATAATTAGTGATTCATGATTTCTCTATCAAGTTGATAATCATTGTCATTTTCCTAAACAAGTTCTCATTAGGAAACTTTTTTGATATCAGTTCTTCTTACTCCTATGATTTCCATCTTAGCCTTGAAAAATGATCTGCTACGACGTTCTTTATTTCTTTGTTTTCAATCATAGTGATGTCAAATTCTTATAAAATTATGAGCCACCTTATCACCCTAGGACTCATCAAAAAATCTAATTGCACTATGGTCCATGTGAACATAGATAGGATACCTGAGCACATAATGCCTAAAGTTTTCTAATGCATGCACCATAGCCATAAGCTCCTTTTTAGTAGTGGTGTAATTAAGTTGTACTCTAGTGATGCTTCTACTAGCACAGTGTATGTAATATGGTCTCTTTTAATCATCAAGCTACATTACTACTACACCTAGTGCACAATTAGAAGCACCTATCATTATGTGGAAGGGCTTCAACCAATCTAGAGGTTGAAGGATTGGTGTTTCTATTACTTTCTATTTTAGTGTCTCAAATGCCTTCTCACATTGCTCTATCCATTGGAATGGTGCATCTTTATTTGTCAATTCTACCAACAACTTTGCTAGTTTTGAAAAAGTTTCTATGAATCTTCGATAATATCCTACATGGCCTAAAAATGATCTAACCTCCTCAACAATTTGTAGCCTTTGGGTGATTTTTTGAATGACTCTTATCTTTTTTGAGTCTACTTCTATTTCTTTCTGTGATACCTTATGTCCCAAAATGATCCCATCTTGGACCATTAAATGGCTTTTCTGCCAATTGAGCTTCAAACTGGTTTCAATGCTTCTTTTCAACACCTACTCTAAATGATCTAATGCTTACTTCAAATCTAGCCCATAAGTAGAGAAATCATCCATAAATACTTCTACGCCATTACTAATTTGCTTTTAAAAGATACTCAGTACTAATCTCTGAAAAGTGATAGGTGCATTGTACAAGTTAAAAGGCATTTGTTTATAAGCAAATATTCCCCATGGACTAGTGAACGTAGTCTTTTCTTGGTCTTCCAATGTAATGCAGATTTGGTTATATCCATTGTACCCATCAATAAAGCTATAGTACTGATATCCTACTATAGTATCGAGGACCTTGTCAACAAAGGAAAGAGTGAAATGGTCCTTGAATGTCACAAATTTCAACAACCAGAAATCAATACATACTCTCCACTTATCACCCTTCTTTGGAACAATGACCAAAGGACAGCCCATTCACTATCTATAATGGGGTAGATGAATCCTTCTTTTAATAAGTTTTCCAATTCTTATTTTACTACTTCCTTGAGCTCAGGATTCAACCTTCTCTGAGGTTGATGATATGGCTTGATACTTGGATCTATGTATATCCAATGTTGACATATTCATGGATCAATGCCTATTATCTTATCATAAGACCATGTGAATCTTGTTGGTCATTTATTGACTACTTCCAATAATCTCTTCTTTTAGTCTTTATCAAGGTTGGCATTGATGATTACCAATTTTCTATTATTTAGAAAGGCATATTCTAGCACATCTAGTAGGGCTTTTAGTTCCAACGGTTCAGGCTCAAACTTATCTAGGATCTCCAACTGTCCCCATTCAATATTTTCTTTTTGGTGTGAATGTGCATAGGGGTGTTTTCTTCATAATTGTTCTAACTTATCTGTTTCCTTGACATAGGCACTTATGATCTAATTGACTGGTTCCATGTATATTTTTGATTCTGTCTCCTATCAATAATTAGCCAATAGGTGCCTTCTTCTTTAGTGGCTACTACACACAGACACTGTTGCACACACATATCTTCTAGACACTAATTACATGTTGTGATCTTTCCTTGCTTAACAACCTAAATTCTTTGCACATAATTGCATCCATTATCATTATATGCAATACATGGAACTCAACATCGTTATATGATGCCAGCTTCATCTTCCTTGGAAATCTTCAAGGACAAATCTCTAGCATTCATAATGCTAAGCCATGCCCTTCCCATTATTATAGGAAACTCTCCGTTATTTTTTCCCTTATGTATTACTAGAAAATCGACAAGGTAGGACTAGCCATTGATGGTGGTGATGACATCATCCGCTTGTCTGAGTGGAACAGTGATCGATTGATTTGCAAGCTCTAATCAAATTTTTCTTTTCCTTAGTGGTGGAAGATTTCATGCCTTGTACATATCCTATGAAATTAAGGTCACTCTTGACCCAGAATCAAGTAGAGCCTTGCATGGTTTATGATCTACTACTTGCAGATATATCAATAAACTTCTTAGATCTGTGAAAGATGGAAGCCTAGTATTTCCTAGAGGAGTGTGTGCAGAAGGGATTGATGTAGATGGAGTCCCCATCCTTTGAACCCTTTCAGGACTTGTTTAGAAGAATCAATGTTTCCTGGATCAAGGTTCATTTACTATTACCTCCTCCTACATGTTTACTACCATTGTTATGTTCTTTTATTGTGGTTGTGATAGCAGCTCCCCTTGCATGACTAGTTGTGGCATTGATGGTAAAGAATTGAAAGGTTAGTTTGATGGACCAACTACTAGTTGATGTGTGTAAAGATTAGGATCCATCCTTGGAGTGGTAGGTTTGTAATACTCAAGCAGATAATAATGAGAAGAAGTGTGAACTCAAGCATTCCCCACAAAGATAGGACATTGTACATAATATCCATAATGATCCAGTTACCTATATGAATATTGTTGCCTCAATGGTGGCATTGCCCATGCTTGAGGTTGTTGCCACTGCTACTAGTATTATTTTTACAATTGAGGGTAGGCTCTGCTTGGGTAGTAGCTTGGCTAGAAGGGTTGTCTAAGATTACCCTTAGGATAAGGTAACCATCTTGGCAACTGTTTTTAACAAACCTTTGGTTGAGTGCATATGTCCTAGACTCTTGCAAGTGAATCATAACATGGCAGCATCCCTTAGGATGTTCATACTAGCACACCTTGCATCCTTTCTCCTCTTTTGAACTAGTAGACTAAGTGCTGATTTATCTCATGGGCCATGCCAATGTAGTTTGCAAAATGCCTTCACGAAACTTATGTAAGTTGTTCTCCAAATCTGATTACGTATCGCAAAAACGTTCTGTCTCCATTCAAAAACTTTCTACGTATGCAATGGCGTTTTGGTTGCGTTCTTAATTGCAGGCTGAGAAAACGCGAAACTTGCCCGGAAAGTTTGTGTTTCTGTTTCTGATAACTATGCATCAGCCATAGTAGCAATTGATGATTCACTGATTCTGTAGTCCTACTTCGATTCACAAAACATAGAACCAATTGCAGAATTGGCTTTCAAGTATATTAAGACAAGACAGATTTCTTGAATTGCGAAATTCATGGCACGGACACGCACATTGATCCAGCCATGTAATCACTTTTTCTTACACGTCTCGTCAGCGTCACCAGCAACCGTCTTAAATCTCTCTTGATCACTTTGTTTGTTGCTGGCATCTTCGATCATCATCTTCTTCTTCATTTCGTTTTCCATAGCAATGGCATCTAAGATTTCTGCACTTTGTTTGCTGTGTTTATTCCTTTTCTGTTTTGCTGTCTTCATCTACGTACATCGTTCGATTCCCCACAGAACTGCGCCAGTGCCAGCCCTGTTTATATTCAGCGACTCAACGGTGGATTCCGGCTTTGCCTTTATTGAATGCTTGTTCAGTCTTTTCTTATATTATCTTAAGAGCTATAGAAAACTTTTCATCCACCAAGTCCCACATCTTCTCTACCTTTGTTGCTATATCATTGATTGATTTTTGAATTAGTAGAGTTTTCTTTTGAATTACATCTTCCAAGTTTTCTTGTTCCTGCTTGTCACACATTCGAACATCTCATTTTCTAATTAATGGATCTCAATTATATTCTTCAGCTAATTCTCTCTTCTTTAACTCTCCTTCCTCTTTTGCCACTTGGTCTATTAACCTTTGGAAACGATGGATAGTCATCTCTGATAATCTTCCTTGGGTGTAGACCCCAAGGGTCTCTCTAGTTTTTTTCCTTAACCCATCAAAAATGTGTTTGAGTTGTTCCCTTTGTGAGAATCCATTGCCTAGGCATTTATGCAGAAGAGAATAATATTCACCCATTTCTACATCAAGGGACTCATGTGTCCCTTGCTTCCATCCCTAGATTTGCTATCTGAGGTTAGACATTCTTAAGTAAGTTTGATACTTGTCATTAAAGAGCTCAAGCATGGTACTCCATCTTCTAATCAATTCTAGTTTTAATGATCTATACCAACTCTTTGCCTCCTTGATGAATGTTCTAGGAAACAACTTTAGCTTTTCCCAATCACTTTCAATATTTTGAAGGGCACAAACATCATGGAATGCTTGAAGGTGGTGCTATGGATCTACATTGTATCCACCTGCAAATTTAGGGATATTATTCATGTCTAGTTGCTTAATGTGACTATCCCTTACATGTTTGGTTGGAATATACACTACTTCCATAATATTGGTCATATGGCAAGTGGCAAATAAGGGTTCTTTATGGCCATTGGATTCATGAGCTCTATTGTAGTGATGTTTTCTTTGGTGCTTATAGTATTCTCTCTCTTCATATCTAATCTTGCCCCTTCTTCATTCATACTCATCATCTTCCTCATCAGGACACCTTCAACAATATTCATGCTTATCATTTTCCCTACGCCTTTCCCTATCGTAATCTCTAAGTCTTCATTCCCTTATGTCATAGTTTGTTGATGACCATGAGGAGGAGGAGGAAGTAGTTGGAGAATGATGTCAACTGGTTCTCTTTCTATGACTCTATAATTCATCGTTTTGTGGTTCCGCAAAAGCTTTAGGCCTTGAGCTTCACCTGTGTTTAGAGTCTTCTACCTCTTTTCTTGGTGTCTCTGCAAGGGTTGAATGCAATTGTACCTTGACAAGTTCTTCCAAATGAATAATAGGTGTTTGTGAGGGGTCTTCATGATTGTGGTGGAGTTTTTTTTGTTAAGAATGCATCGTCATTAATTTCTTCTAATACAACATTGTGGTTGACTTTCTTTCCTTTGCTATTTTCATGCCTTGTCTCCATAATAGCATCCCTTCATACTTGCATCTCTTTGAGTTGATACAGCCTAGTCATGTGTTGGGTCACATGATCCCCTTCCTGTGCATGGCTCAGGTTCATCCTTATTAAGGCTACCTAAAGCATGGATGGTGCTAAACGTTTCAGAGGCTAAACAATGTTGCCCTATAAGTTTCTCCATCTTAGCTGCTCATCCTAGTGAAAGATGAATGTGAAATCAAGATAATAGGGATCAATATGAGCACATGAAATCCTTGTTTGCATAGGCACACTCCAATCTTCATCATCATGTCTCTTGTCATTACTCTTTTGTGGCTCTTTAGCAAGTGATAACTTCTTTTAAGTGTTGAAGCCATATTGTGTGTTTGACACTTTAGTTGTGTGCGTGTTGTTAAAATTGATTAAAAATGTAAAGAATAAACTTTGTGATTCTTGATACAACAAACTTTATAAGATCAACTACTCAACACACATTAACACATCCTCAATAATGGCAACAATGATGAGCAATGGTGTATTTCAACACTCTACCATACAAGTCACAAGTATTCACACACAACTAGATTATAATCCGTAGATGGACAATGTAATTATGCTAGGAGTTGATGTTAAGCTTGTGATGGTTGTCTTCTCACTTTGAGTTAGTGAAATTTGAATGTATGGTTTAACTCACAATGAGGCGTATCATAAATGATGTTGTAAGGCTCTCATTACTCCTAGTGTTGAACATGATTGAAAATAGAATTAAAGTCTAAATCTAAGTAACGCCGTAGTGTAAATCTATTTTATCCTAGTAGTGACGAGTATCCATTCCTAGTTTATTGATTATGTTTTAAGCTTATGTGATCATCACTGGGATTACTAAGTAGAATCACTACTGAGCGTATCAAGCAAGACCACCACTAGGTTACCAAACAATTACATTTAACATTCAAAATCAATCGTACCCATTCCACTTAACTAATGAGCATAAAAGTAAAGTACTTGGAATGTGAATGATTAAGCTAAGAAAACAGAAAATCATGCTAAGTAAACAATAGAATAAAAGAACTAAGAAATGCTATAATGATGTAAAATAGTCTCAATCTTTATTGTCAATCATAAATTGTACCCAATTACAATTTACTTGCTCCAGCCAACTCCTTAACACCACACTACTTACATTCACACTATCGCTAAAACTACAAAATAAAACTGCAAGAGTTTGGGTAAGGGTTGGAGAAAATTGTTATTGCTTGTGCACCCATGTTCAATATTTATAGGGATACATAGCTCCCAAAACATTGTATCAACGATGATGTAGCATGACCTACAATATCATTGATATGATATCATAGATATGATATTACATAGGATTGAAAAAAATGGTTTTATCAATTAGCAAAGCAGAATAAGTATGATTGGTTTTGAGCATAAAGTATAATTGTTTGAGAACCCAATAGTGACTTTGCTTGATTTACTCAATAGTGAAATTACTTAGTAATCCCAATAACAATTACATCATCCCATGATGTATATAGAAAACCAGGAACTCATGCTTATCACCTTTGAATAAAATAGATTTATAGTTTTATTATACTTAGAAATAGAAATTATATTTATTTCCACCATGTTTACACTTAGCATCATTAAGAGCCAATCACCATCAGTTCATCATGTAGCTCACTAAGAGTTAAATCATACAATTTGTACCTCGCTAACTCTCAATTGAAAGATAATGATCACGAACTTAACATAAACTCACTACTATACTTACATTGACCAACCATCCACAGTAACGCATGAACACTTGTAGCTTGTATGGTTGGAGTGTTAGAATACACAATTGTTTATCAAATGGTAAGTGCCTTGGTATGGAAATCCCATATCAAAGGTTCCATTCCAATAGGTAACACCAAATTATGAATTTTTTAAAAATGTTATTATCACTTTCAATGTGTTGTATTTCTGTCTTTGGTTCCTTTCAAAGCAAAAAAACATTATGATGATATAATAATCTCGCACTTCCAGAATGTACTAATAATGAAACATGAAAACATGAGGTCTGACGTACAACTGTGGGCCATTTATGCATCCCTACCAGAGCCTCTGAAATACGAAGAGCAACGATTAGTCCACAATGCCAAGCCATGGTGTTCACCTGTTAACCAAGAAGCGATAAAACCATGGCAAATTAATCTATTATTTGGCTTTCTCAAGCAATGTTGAAGAGTTATCAATGATGCTACGTTTCATATTGTGTAAGGCTTTTCGGGTACGATATCACAGATTGAGAGAAATTTTTATAAATATTGGCCAAATTTCCACAAACCTTTATGCCAATTTTACATATTGTATTTTAACATATTACAAGAGGGTGAAAGCCGAAGAAATTACCTCCCTTGTATTGCGTCACAAATAGGACAAATTATAAGCATTAATTCAATTAAATTGCCCTGGCCTTAATGTGCTACCTCACATTTTATTTTGTGAGCAGCATACAATCAATAAAAACGCTTGCTGTGGGTCAAATTCTTCAAATATCCCAGATCTAAAACTGCATCTGGTAAGGTAGGTTACGACCAGGTAGCGTAGGAAATATCCCAGATTTAAGAGCTCCCGTAAAACAGGTGCATTTCTAAAACCATGCAAGCACGTTTCCACGACCCCCAAAAAAACTGCCGGCTTATCAAAATTAGCGAACAAAACTGGTGTGGAAACGCAAGCAGCATTTCCTCCCCCAACTTAGAAAGCTCAAAATCAACATTGCTTGAAACAAAGTTGTATGTGTATTAGAAATCAATGGGAAAACGTTAGGGGTTTGTACGCTCTATTAAACATATTTTATAATCAGAAACTCTAAATGAAGAGCACTTTGCCAAGAATAGGTATAAGATTGCAATTTGTAACAATGGTAGGAATTTCCAGAGAATGGATGTGAAAAACTGAATAAATAATTTTCTTTATTTACATAAATCAAATATGACTGGGTCTCCTTTTACCAGTATCTGTCCTTAGCCTTTTCACAGGCTTGGCCCATTGAACATCTTTTTCAGCATCCAGTACACTGGAATTACTCTTCTCAGCACTAGCAAAATGTGGCCATTTGTGGCCACCAATGGCTGGTCTTCCCTGACCAGGATGCCAAACATCTTTCTGTAGCAAAGCTCCAGCATTCTGGCTAATATCCGGTACAGAATTAATTAATCTAGACTTAACTACTACTTTATCCCTATCCTTTCTCTTATTTGTGCAAATAACAAGATCACCAGGATGAGTCACCTCCAGAACATCATCTCCTTTACTCCTTTCCCTACTACTACTCTGCATTCGATCATCAACAAAAACTCTGCTACTGTTATCTTTCTGTGTTCTCAAAATAGCCTCTCTCTGATTTGACCTTTCCTTCAATTCCCATTCAGCAGCAACATTACATGCCCGTGATGGGTGCTTTAATGGAGCTATGTCAGAGGTCAAATTGGAGTCATCATGTGGTCTGTATGGTCTAGGTTGATTTGATAGCTGTTTGGGGGAAACAGATGGTGCTGCTGGCTGACCAATTGACACCAGGCTTCGAGTTTTTACAGTGGAAAAATCTACATCCGGGAATGTTTGTGCCATGCGCTGCAAAAATAAACCTTGAAGCTTCCGAACATCTGTCTTCACCAACTGATTATTAAAAGTAACATATGTTAGTTTTTTATGGTAATATTTTAAAGAGAGAGAAAGAGAAAACACACCGAATTTACTAGTAAAATCAAAAATTTCTAATTGTATACCTCAAGAGAATGGTTTTGATGCCGTATAGCACTTTCTAACATCGTATGGACATCTGTAACAAAGTCTAGCACGTTACGGTACTCAAAACGGTCAAGCCTTTCTTCAATATTCTGAGCTTCATTATGGTTCACAAAAATCCTTGGAAAGCCTGAAGTGTCATTTTTCCTTGAACTAGATATCAATTGAAGCACTTTCATAAAGAGGCTCTTGCTGTGAGAGATGTCCTAGAGTGGTGGTCCTCTTGGGCTCTCCCCATGGTTCGGGGGCCATGGAACACTCTGAGGCGCCCTCGGGTGGCTCTTAAGTGTTACAAAACCCACCTCGGCTTGGTGGTACCAAGCTAGCAAAAGGACACCCTCCTGTTGCAACTCTCTTCTAAGTCCTCCTCATTTCCCCTCTTCTCCGTGGAGAACTACATGGCCTTGATTCTACGACGGTCATAGATATGTAGGCAGCCAAGACTGGATAGTTTTGGTGCGGTGCCAGGACACACCTTGTACCAGATCGTGAGGGATCTGGGGGGTGAGGCACCTTCCCTTGTAGGTGCATCGTCTCCCCTCCGAACGATGTGGTCTACAAGGTTGTGTGTGTGCTTGTTTGTTTGGTCCTCATTTTGGAGTTGGTTTCCCTCAATGAGGTGCGTGGTCAAGTACGTTAAGAAGCTGTGCTTTTGCTTGCACTCACTCGCGAGATGCTTGCTTGCTTGAGGCATATTCCCTAGGTCTTCTGCCCTAGATCCATGGGATCTTCGTGAATTCCTTGGGGTGCCGAGCAATGTTGGGGCAACGTTGTTACAGATAGTATCAAAGCTGCACAATTTTAGTTATTGGTAAAAGTTTCTCACTAAGTGGGTATCAGGGTTTGTGGTTTGTGAGGTTTCTGTTTTCACCATTCTCAATTTTGGCTAACCACTCCCTTGGAGGGTGGCCTTGTGCTAAAGCTCCCTTTAGCAAACATGGAGCTTGGCAGACTGAGTGACATGGCTGATGTTCAAACAAATCTAGAAATTGATCAAGATGAGACTAAGTTTCAAACGTTATGGAATCATGTCAAGGCAGTTGATGAGGCCTTAGCCCATCTTGGTCTAGAGAAATGATGGCGTCTTGGTGATGTCCTCCCCTTGTTTACTTGTGGTTGGACTAGTTGTGATTGTATGCGATATGGTTGAGAGGAGTTCTACTGGCAACGCAAGAATTTTGTTGCTCAAGGGGCTCCCATCTCAGGTCTCCGGTGATTCATCTGGGATGAATCGGACCTAGTCTTCGCTTCGGTTTCCACCCAGATGACATGTTTCGAGATGGCATTTGTTGAATCGTGCAGGATATGATATCCTTGGCACTCCCACTCACCCTAGATACAGTGAGTATGGGAAAATACAAATTGGGACAAGATGGTTCCCAGGTACCTCAAGATGGAGGTCTTTCGGACATGTGCTCTTGGTGAGCCTTGTTTTGGGTGGATTAAGATCGTTGCCGGTAGACTTCATACGTTCATGTTTGTGATTGTATGTTTGTCTATTTGTGTATGCGTGTCTTCTTGGTTGCGCTTTCAAATTCTACATGCATGTTATCGTGGTTGTGTCTATCATTCGTAATGCAAGGCTTAATGTTTTACACAGTATGATGACTTATTGTTGGGAATGTTGAGGATGCAGTGGTTGTTTGT
This sequence comes from Gnetum montanum, assembly GCA_015680685.1. NCBI lineage: Eukaryota > Viridiplantae > Streptophyta > Gnetopsida > Gnetales > Gnetaceae > Gnetum > Gnetum montanum. The sequence continues at coordinate 316,761 of MNCI01005576.1, read as the reverse complement.
GTCATCCCAAAGCCAAATAGTTGTTGTCTTGTTTGACAACTTATTGTGCATAAGGCATGATTGCCCTTATTGTTGATCCTTGCGAGTTGTGCTCCTTGTTGAGCTGGTGGTGTTGCCTTGGGCTTGTGGTATCACTATTTTGATTGGTAACATTTTTTGGTCACTTTGATTCGAAGACTATTGCTGTGGGTCATCCTATTGTTGGTTCTTGTTGAGACCTCACCTCGTTTGATGAGAGTCTTCTTGTAAATGCATCCTCCGTGATGTTGCTTGTTGTTGCGAGAATTGGTTTGATGCAGACTTGTTATTGGATAGACCTTGGTCTTCCACCTTATTTTTGGGTTAAGTTGACGATTGTCTATTGCCCATGACTCATACAATTGTGCTGAGGCCAGTGTTAGTTGCTGGGAATGATTGTTGTGTATGAATCTTGAAAAACTTGAGAGGGTGCTATCTCTCTCTTGGTGTACCTCATGATGAAATCGTTTGTTTCAGTGGAGATCGAATTCCTCCATCAATGTTTTGCATGATTGATCTCTATGCATGTTGTTGAGGTCTTGAATTTTATGATGTGCAAGAGTAACATGACTATGTTATATGATCATGCTTGATGATTGTGAATGAGGCTAATGTACTAATCGTGTTCCTACTAACCTCTATGTTTCTGAGCTTTGTGTCTCAGTGTTTGTAGGTAGCACAGGTACAAAGATGCAACCAGTGGTGACCTCAGTTGATTCTGTGAGCACTATGTCTATGGGGAAGATATGTGCTCCTGAGACCTTCATGAACTGATTATTTGGTCTCAGAATCCCAACATTGGGTTGCGGATTTATCAATACCTTGGCTGTGATGGATCAGCAGGTACATTATGATTTGTTTGCCTCTCTTTGCTAGGGGAGCACTAATAGAGGATGGTGATCTATCCTAGACCCTACAAATATTGGGCTAGCAGATGGCATGAAATGGTATCCTTGGCCATGCCGGATACTGATGGCCTAGGAGTGGCCAATGCAATGAGGTCCCCCTATGGCAGGATGGAGGATACTCAGTTGGTGTGTTTCGTTATTCGATCGTTGTGTTTGTGTCTTGAATCGTTTTCGTTCGATGTTACCCGTGCAATGGGTTCAGTGTGACGGTAGATCATGAATCTTTTGAGACAGTGATGCAATGACAGATGATCATTTATGCTTCATGACAGAGACAGGTTTTTCTCAAAACAACATGGTTCTTTCATGATATGCTCTTGGTGGCCTAAATCTTCCAGCCTAGAACGGGCTTGGGTAGTTTGTCCTATAGCCTTTTAGGCTTGGGTAGCATTCCCAGATACCATGTATGTACCCATATATGAATGTAATCCTATCCTCGGGCGGGTGAAATGTATCCTTGTGATATTCTCACTTCGATTGTATGCACTCAAAAGTGTTGGATGTATTCCCTATGTGACTCAGTTGTCTCCTGGTTGTAGGCCTATGCCACACCCTGTGACAAGGCCAAGCTTGATGTATGGTGTTTTTCCTGGTGCTTGTTTTGAAGCACCCTTGCTATATGTTTTAAATGGCCTTTGTGCCCGGATGTATAATTCTACTGAAAACCTCATGAGAAATGCTTCAGTTGTGAAACAATGTTGTAACAAACGGACTAGGGCATGTCCTTGCCCTTTATGCTCTTGAATTGGTACCATGTGTTCTTGATGATGTTGGTATGCCTGGATGGTGTATTCTTGGTGAACGTCCTTGAGACGGGACAAATATTGGGAACACATTCTCGTGTTCCTGGACTGGCAAAGATCTTGTCCACACATGATCGATGGTGACCGAACTTCAAATCAATGTGATGTCTAGCGATGGATTTGAGTTGAGTTCTGGGTATTGGCACCTAGACTTGCTCTTCCATGTTGGAAGCGATCGTGGAGCAGTTGTTCAAATGTTGGGATAGTGGTCCATCCTTGGATAAATGACGTTACAGATACAGAAATTGTGATTTCTCTTGGTGGCCTTGCTTGGTGGGCTTGAATGTGCTCAAAACACTCGAGTGATCCTCTCATGATTGTGGGCTTCTAATGATTTGTGCATGTTGGTGGGCTCTCGTGACTAATTGCCTTTGGTGCTTTGGAGAGCTATGATGTGCTCTCATAGATTGGGACTTATTGGTGCGTTTGTTGTCTATGGTGCATTTCCGTGATTGGGGACTCGTTGTGCCTAATAGGCTATGGTGTCTTGCTGAATTTTCCTGTGTACCTTGTCCCTTATGTACACTGATGTATCACACAGTCCCTCCCGGATGTATTGTCCCATGTCTCTAGTGTGAGGTTAATTCATGTTGGTGTTCTCACCTCCCTGGTGGGATAGCAGAGTTGATCATGAGGGATCATTCTCCATTTCAATGGATGCCCTCTTCAGTTCCTGAAATAATAAGGCAAGTGGCATTGAGACGGTTGTCTCCTATAAGCAATCGATGTTCGGGACTTGTTCCTAGCTGTGGTCCTATGTTCGTGAACTCGTGGGGCTTGTTCTTAGAGACAAAATGTTGTTACCCTGGTGAAATTCATGAAACCTCCTTTGTGAGGTCGTGTTGTTGATGTAAATTAAAGATACATATTGCTCTTCTTTTAAGCAAGGCATGATCTTGTGTACTCTCGTGGTTTTGGGGTCTTCAGAGGAACTTTCTTGTTGGGGTTCTCTGGTAGACCATCCTTATTGTAAACCCTTCGGGGATGAATCGTTTTTGGTTTGAGTGGTAAATGATGTTGTTGAAAGCCCATTCCATGTAAAACTATCTTGGGGACCTGGTCCTCCTATGGGCAAGATGTTGTTGCTAACTTGTGTCTGTTTGGGTTGAGTGATAATAGGTAGTGGTGCAGCCTTGTCCACCACAAAATTGATGTAAACGGGCTTGACTAGGATGTATGAAACAAAACCCAGATCTCCCAAGATAAAACAGAAATGCTAGGTGTCTCGAGTTGTTCTCAAGGGGAAAAATTGAATTGGGTAAGACTTGTGAACCCATGTTTTCCCTCAACTGGTGACAGTTCCACGATATGGTTCTATTGGCTATATTGACTACTTGGGTGTGTATGATGGGTAAGGTGTAGCTGGGCTGCTATACTTACCTATGGAAGAAACCTCCCAAAAGAGGATCCTTCCTGCAAGTGCAAAATCTACTGAAAGGTGTTGATCATGAGACTAGTAGTCGTTCTTGATATAGTGGGGAAATGCTAATTCTGAGAACATTGATGTTCCTCGGAGAATTCATGATCTGGTTACTCTCTGAGGTGACTCTATATTCATTCCTGGACCTTGTGTTCAAAAAATGGTGCTTGTCCCATAACTTGGTGTGGGAAGGATAGATTGCAGGTGGCAAATGTGGGTGATCCTTCTCCATGAAGGGGATATTATGGTTGCATTCGATGATGTGCTTACGGCTGATATGAGACAGGTGATGGAGGATTGTCATGGGGTTGGCTGCCCAATTGACCCTCCACTTGTTCTAACATTCGATCAGGAATTCTCGATGTTGGACAAACACAAGAGGTGTTGATGATAGTTGGGGCTTGTTGTATGTTAGCCTCCTGAAGAAGTTTCCAAATAGATTTTTGGATCTTCTCTCTCATTGGAATACTATGGAATGATGAATTAAGGCATGCGATGCTGGTGTCTGCAAATGGCAAGGTCAAGCTCAAGGATCTATTCTTGTACCTTGTTTGTAAGGGTGAACATGCTTGACGCTCTTCATGCCAGCTTGAACAAACATGATGAGAAAAAGAGAATGCGCACGGTACCGATGCACATGGAATCAATGCTTAGATGGTTGCACTGATGAGACCCCATGGGTCTCGATGCGAGTAGCAGAACATGGAGTTCTAGCAAGCATGAGTGGCTTGCGGAGACATGGCTCTTCAGAGCATGTCCTCCCTCTCGGTGTGATGTTCCCAAGTCCCTCACCAGGGGTAGTGGCCCTAGTGAGCCCTAAAAAAAATCAATGGGTGCTGAGATGCCATTCATAGAGGAATTTGGCGAGACTTGTGGAAGAGGAGCTATCTTCTTGCATAAGTTATGGGTTTACGCAAGAAGATATGTCTCTAGACCCTTAGAAGGGACAAATCTAGGGGACGCCTTAGAAACGTTGGCCCTTTGGGTTGGACTCTCCCGCTCATATAGAGAAGGGAAGTCTTGGGCTTCCTCCAATTGCCTTTGCGTTTCATGCAAGGCATTGGATGGAAGGACGTATTAAGTGTTGGGGTTGGTACCTTCCTTCAAGCTTGGCGTCTAAGCAGTTGACGAATCCCTGGAATTGACGGAGTTCCGAACGCATGTAGAAGTGTACACTCGAAGCTATCCTAGGCTCCACTCCGAGGACGTCGCTTCTTTGTGTGGGGGAGGATTGTGAGAGATGTCCTAGAGTGGTGGTCCTCTTGGGCTCTCCCCATGGTTCGGGGGCCATGGAACACTCTGAGACGCCCTCGGGTGACTCTCAAGTGTTACAAAACCCACCCTAGCTTGGTGGTACCAAGCTAGCAACAGGACACCCTTCTGTTGCAACTCTCTTCTAAGTCCTCTTCATTTCCCCTCTTCTCCGTGGAGAACTACATGGCCCTGATTCTACGACGGTCGTAGATATGTAGGCAACCAAGACTGGATAGTTTTGGTGCGGTGCCAGGCCACACCTTGTACCAGATCGTGAGGGATCTAGGGGTGAGGCACCTTCCCTTGTAGGTGCATCATCTCCCCTCCGAACAATGTGGTCTACAAGGTTGTGTGTGTGCTTGTTTGTTTGGTCCTCATTTTGGAGTTGGTTTCCCTCAATGAGGTGTGTGGTCAAGTACATTAAGAAGTTGTGCTTTTGTTTGCACTCACTCGTGAGATGCTTGCTTGCTTGAGGCGTATTCCCTAGGTCTTCTGCCCCAGATCCATGGGATCTTCGTGAATTCCTTCGGGTGCCAGGCAACATTGGGGCAACATTGTTACACTTGCACTACATTTATGGAAAAAAAGATGAAGCCTTAGATGAAGGACATTGAAAAGCAAAGCAAAATATAAAAATAAAGTATGCTACTGAAAAGCAAGATTATATACAAAAAATAATAAATGTAACCGATAAAAAACACAAAGAACTGCAACAGGATTTAGGATGATGAACAATGGAACTACTAAAAGCATGTCTCCTTGATAATTAGTTTTAACAATCCTTAATTTTACCAAAAATTATGATCAAGGATCATCACCTGAAGGCTCAATACTCATCTCACCAAGGCAACTCCCAGGAGGGTCAGTAGTAGATGAGTAAAAGCCTAAACTTTTTTGAGTAGCTACACCCAGCCTTTTTAACAGGTCTTACAACTGGATAAACAAGCACCTTACCATAATCAAGCCTCCTATCAAACACTATGATTGTCTTGAATAATTTAAATGATCATGTAGTCATTAACACTGAAAGCTAAAACAATTCAAAGACATGAAATAACATAAATAATTGGTTCAACATCATCACTAGAGGGTGTGGGGGTTGTAGATACGTGGTTGGAACCTGCAATAATTGTAATATAGATACATTCTAAGATATATAGTCCCATGAGAACTTTATAACTCAGCATTGCCCACCAGAATCAAACCATGACTTCGAGCTTTCAAACTAAGAGTCTTACCACTAGGCTAACCCCCAATTAGTTCAACATTATCACATGCAATGCTAACCAGGATGCTCTACCTAAAAAAACTTTGGACAGCACAATCACAACTAAGTCACGTCAACTTCTCATAAGGATTACTAAAAATACAAGGGTGCAACGTTATTACAGAATACACTATATGCTCTGGAATAATATCACATAGAAGGAATTCATTCTGGTGGATTTAGATTGGAATGCTGAGAAATTTACAAATACATCACTACAGAATATGATTGATCGACATGCAATTTCTTCCATATAAGCTCAAAAAAAAATATGTAAGGGAGTCTTTTTTTTTTCCCCTTTTCAAGTGCAGATATAGAAACCTGTTAGGCAGAGCATGGCTCACAGAATGCCCTATCAAAATTAACGTTAAAGCACTAAAATGAAATCAGGCCACAATCTTTATCGTGTTCCAATGTAGAAACTAACGAGTTACAGGCTTACCTTCTTTTGAGTCACTTCTGAAATGTGCACTCTAGGGCTTGAAGCAGTACCAGTGTAAGCAATGCGTGGTTCCCACCTTTCTGCAGGATGCTCTGGTACACTTGCTCCAGACTCGGCGTACCCATTACAGCGGTTATTTTTTTAAAGAACCCGTTGCTTTGGATGAGGGAGTGTTTCTATAAGGCTATCTTCTTTCGATGGAACATTTTGTCTGCGTTTAATTGTCCCACCTAAGTGATCTTGCTTTTCAAGGCTTATCTCATTTGCCGTCCCAACATCCCTCCCAGGACCTACTGGCCGGCCATGCTCAGAGTTCATCATCTGGCTTAAATTCTGATGGTAAAAGTTTCCAGGGTACATTGGCCTTTTATCGGCATTTGGTTTATCCTCTAATTTCTCAGCTGGTCCGCATGGTACGCTTTCGCTTTGTTCTTAGTTGTGCAACTTGTTCTTCTTCACCATCTTCCCTTTCATGAGCACAGCTTTCGGATTGCTGGATTTCCATGTGGGAATGCCCGGATGCTACAATCTCACCTTCTTCAATTTCTTCTGCCTGTGAAACCATCATGCAAACATACTTGGCTAAATAACTGCAATGATATTGCAAGCAAAACAAAAAGGATAGAAAAAACAAGTAGTTTTTTAGCATATTCAAGTATCCATACCATAGGTCTTGATTGCATGGTTGGCTTTGCTTCGATAGCAGCCAAAGATCCAAATTTTTGAACAGATATTGCAGGAGAAGCTATCTGTCCCCTTTGTAGTTTGGCATTTTGGTATGATGAATCTGAAGAATCTGCCTCAACTACAATGTGCTCTCTCACAGCATTTGACAAAGCCTCTGTCGCTTTAGCCCCATCATGCTCACCTCCATCAGATTCCATTTGTCCTTCCTCAAATGGTGTCTCAGCATTAACTTCTAAATTAGCCTCTGGACTGTTCTCGTCATCTTCAAGATCTTCTCTTATCTCCCCTTCTTCTTCCTCATCATCAATTTCTTCATGTGCATCAGACCCTTCCTTTTCTTCCATACTTGGCTCAACATAGTCATCACCTCCATCACGGCTCTGCAGACTTCTTGATTTACTGCTGCTTTGTTTCTTTAGGCTGGAATCTTTTTACGGTTTCCTGAAGGGTTCGGCTATTGTAGGCTTTTTCTCCACATTTGATACAGGAGACAAAGCGCAAAGTTTATCCTCCTCTTCTTTGGTACCAATTGGAGCGACTAATCCCCTCTTCAAGGCTTGCTTGGACATAGCTGCAACAGCAGCATTCACTTCTCTTGAACCTACTCGCAGCCACTTGGGAATCTGATGATGTTTCAGCATTTCACCGGGCCATTTAAGTTCCTCATCTAATCTATCAAAGAGCTCCATCTCCTCTTCAGATCTGGCAATCATACGATTTACCTCATGCAGCGATGGAACATCATGCAGAGTTTCTTGATATCTTTCTTCATCATGCAAAAGCGTCTCTAATGTCATCCTTCTTTCTTCTTGAGTAGTTCTTTGGTAAAATCGCCCTGCATTTATAACCTCATCTGCCATATCGATCTTATATTGCTGGATGTTGTTCCGAACAAGACTTTCTACTGAACCAATGTACCGGTCTTTTCCAGCAAGCTCATCTTCATCATCTATTGTACCCCCACTTCTGAGTTCATCTTCCTTTTCATAACTTGGTATCTTTTCTACAACAGCGTCCATATATATTACCCTCACTTCTCTCTTCTGACCAATTCTAGGTGCCCTGGCTACAGCCTGCTCCTCGTTTTTAGGGTTTGGATCAGGATCATAAATAACCACAGTATCTGCTGATTGAAGATTTAAACCCCTCCCTGTAGCACGGATACTAAGCAAAAACAAAAAACACTCTGAACCAATCTTGTTAAAATCATGAATAGCTGATTCTCTTTCCTCCAAACTTGTGGTTCCATCAATATCGCCACTGCAAATACTCTTCCAAAATATCTAAGATCTTTGTCAGTGTACTGAAAAGCAGGACACGGTGCCCTGAATGATGAAGTTTAATAAGAATTCTGTCCAGGATCCACAGCTTCCCACAGGAGCGAACTATATAATCACCAGAATAATCCAGTCGAAATGGGTAATTAAGAAATGGATGGTTGCAGACCTTTCGAAGTTCCATGTAGAGGAGGAACATATGCTCTGATCTGCTTTTTTGAGTTACTTTCTATCCTTCTGGCCTCACCTTGGGATCTTCCCTGATACCCCGCCAGTAGCTTTAATCCAATCATAAATAGCCCCTTGAAGACCTGACATCTTACATCTTAAAACCACAGCCACCGGCCAACAAATTAACCATTAAAAAATTGAAACGTAAGAAACTAATACAACAATGCATTATTTAAATAAAATAAAATATAGCTTGTAAAAAAAACAAAAAAAATGATAAAATAAACTTCGTAACCCAATTATGTACCCTTTAGGGCAGTGAACCTTGTACATCCTCAACACGGCGGCGAAGCATAAAAGGCTCCAATATTTGATGCAGCCTGTGAATTATAATTGCTTTCTTTTCAGTTTCCAGCCAATCATCTTCAGGAGATTGTGCGCTTGGACCATCCTTTTGAAATGGTTTTGAGAACCAGTATTGAAATGCCTTACGATTGTCGAATACCTCCGGGAGAAGCAAATTTAGGAGAGACCATACCTCCCGTAGATTATTCTGTAAAATTGCATTTTATAAGTTAAAACAAATATGGAGCACCACAAAATGGGAATATATATAGATATTGATATTGATATATTAAAAGTTTACATAAAATCTCAATTGAAGAATGGCACGAAAACTTGCCATTTCTGCCTAAAACAACGGAATAAAGCAAAAACAAGCCGAAAATAAAGCAAAAACAAGCGAGTGCTGTAAGCCCAAGAGGAAACCAAATATCAACAATAATAACTATGAAAATGAAAACTAGCATTTATTTCTCAACAAACTCTGATCTATGTCATCATTTAATATTCTACAAATAAATCCTAACAAACACAT
>MNCI01005576.1:293741-307084 GCA_015680685.1 Gnetum montanum | reverse complement strand
CTTGAAAATACCAAAAAAATCATATACCTCGGACTTACTTAACCATACACCGTGACAACAACAAGTAAGTCTGGGAAGACAACGAACGATTAACCCCAAGTGTTCCATGGGGCGTTTAGGCATTTAGTCTGCGGAGTTCAACCGGATCGCGCGTGCTACGCTCTTTTCGTATGGTTGAGTGTAGGGGTACCTCGCCACTCATCACACATGAAACTAAAATTGAAGTTTCTCAATTATCTCTATATGGAGACGGTGGGTTCTATTCATCAGAATTCAGTTTAGGCCCATTCTTTTACATAATTTCTTTGCATCTTCGTGTGAACTGTTAGAGAATGAACATATAGATGTCCTATCAAAGTCACAAAACTTTCCAACAAGCTATGCTTATAAATAAGAGATGCAAGAACTTATGAATGTCCTATGAAAGTCACAAAACTTTGTAACAAGCTAGGCTCATATGCAAGAAATTCTGCAGACTAAATTTGCAATGACACAAAGCAAATACTGGTATACCATACCTGCAATGGGTTCCAGTCAGAAGCAACTACCTTTGGAACGGAATTTGTCCAAGTCACGTGCCAGTCGGGATTCCCTGTCCTTCATACGTTAAGCTTCATCAATTATAATATATTTTCAATCCACTCTAGAGAGTTTTGCCCTGTCTCGCATCACAAATTCATATGTGGTGACCAATACATTGAATTTTAGGGCACAAACTTCCTGCAGATAATAAGGATTAAGTGGAGGTAACCTCTGTGAATAAGAATGCAAATTTTATAAAAAAACAAAAGCAAATAGATTCTTTAGAAACTCAATGCTTGATATTCTTATAGTAGGCGACTTTGCAAATACAATTGTTGATGCGTAAATTTTGGACACGCCGCCAACACTTGTGAAAACTCGTTTTAGAAGACTATCGCCTAGAGCGCCTCCCGTATGGGTACAGAAACCCAGGAATAGTCTCAGCTAGAAAGGGCTATGTGACAAAACAATAATAACAATATTTTAAACAAAATATTAAAAACTTAAATTTGATTTTAGGAGCGTTCTGTTATGTTTCGAAAAACATATAAAAATCAAAATTAAACACTTGTGTAGTTTTGAGTAAAATAAATAACACAAAATAAAAATTCAAATTAAAAATAAAAATTTATCTGGTGCTCTAAGCAGAAGGAAAATTCAACCACTGGTCTTCTCGGTGTCGGCTTGGTCTCTATCGTGTGGGCAGAAAAGAAAACAGGAAAGAAAATGCGTCTGTTTCATGCATGAGAGACTTGCGGCTCTTGAACAACAACAACAAAAAAAATGCTCGCTGTTTGAACAGAAAATCCTCTCCGGTGGTGAACTGAAAATCCCCTTATCGTTGTCAGAGAATAGGCGCAAACGTTGGCTGCCGGCTCCCCCCCTTGTTGCCTCTAAACTCTAGCTTCCTCCCTCTTTATAGCGGTCTTGCAGGAGAAAACCCTAACCCTAAATTACTAGCCACCTTTGCCGTGAATTATTTTTGCCTTTTTCCTCATATCGCTGCAAAAGAAAAAAAAACAAAATAGGATAATCATCATGGGTCATAAGTCATGGGTGGATGCTTGATCAACATTTTAAGATCTATTTTTTATGGGCCAATGAAGCCCACTAGCGCATGGACAGTGACCATGTGCAAGCTCATGGTGCTCTATTTTTAATTTTTTAATTTTATATTTTTATTTTTTATTTTTTTATTTTTATTATAAACTCATTCAAACAAGGCCCTATGCCTAACATGGGTGAGGTTGGCCTCAACAACAACAAATTGGAGAATTCTATGAGACTAATATATTCTGATCTTTGGTTACAATGCAGGCGAAAAGAAGGAAAGAATAAGCAGTTCTAAAACTTGGGAATAGCAATAGCAACAAGAATTCATTTGTAAATGTCTTTGCCAACAAGACTTTTATGGGTTATAAAATCCAACCTCTAAGCACATCGAGATTAGGAAAAGGAAGATGGAACCAAGAAAGTCACACTAAATTGTTGCACTGCCCACTGGTGACTAGCCTTTGCTTACAGAAAGGAGAGAAATGATCCACGAAAAGAAACATGCACACTGCATGGCGATTATATATTTACTCTTCATCATCATATTAGCGTCCTTATCCCATCATGCTATCTATGATGAGCTGACCACTAAAAGGCGGACAAAGTATTTGACGATAATTTACCATAGCAGACAATTATGCATTTATTAATAATCCAAATGACAGGTTATCAGTACAAATATAACCACCGATGATGAATCCAGAAAGAATTGAAACTAGTATGATCTCATATTGTAAGAAACAGAAACTCTCATAAGACAAGCATAATCAATTTCAAAACTAATCACTTTACAACCAATAACCTAGACAAGAATAGATTACCCTCAATTGTTGGGGCTTCTTTGATGCTCTCCATTGTTGATTGGATCCATTGGTATGTGATGGAGATTTGTCCCTATGAGAAGAAGCCATATTAGTTATAGATTAAAAAATAGTGTGGTTTTTGATATTTTATTATTTCTTTAATTATTTCCTTAATGGATGATAGTGGTCTATTATAGGTTTTCTCACAATGTCTTTGTATAACTTCACAGTCTTTTCCTACTTAGCGTACTAAGCTAAACTAAGTCCCTAGTAACAATACCAATGATGAGCAGTGAGTATACTATACACCCAACCATATGAGTCATCAACATGTACCAGCGATCCAATCAACTTTCATAAACTTAATTCCTAAGTTTTCTCATAGTCCTAGACTATGAATCAAGGAAGTGTGTGAGATGGAAAATTTACATTTTGAGAACCTCTAAAAGAAGGAATGATTTCAAAGTCGTAAAATTATTGGCAAGACAGCATGTTCCTAATATTGCAAACTTTTATCACATTAAGATAGGATGGCAGCTCCTTTTTATTTCTATTTTAACAATTGCTAGCAATAAATGGCTTAAAGCAACGGTTTCTCGCGCCCTCTTCATAAAACACAGATTTTGCTTTTCTTTGGATTATTTCTAAGATAATTTTCTTATCCTTCACTACCAATGGAAGGTAGCTTTATGAACAATAATAATACGTAAAAATTACATGAAATTGATCGAGATATTAAATCAAAACAAAGCATAAAGCACGCACCTGGGTGTATAACCTATTCCGTTGATCCTTGCCACGAACATAGAAAATACAGGATAATGTCGGAAGCCAGTTATAAAGTTCGCTCTGTAATAAATGTGCATAAAACTGTTGAGTGACTACTTCATACACACATTTTATCAAACAAAAGTTAGCTCACATGTTTACCTTCCAATTGATGGGGGCCATAGTTTCCTTTGTATTCCAATATATGCAATCAATGCCATTACCTGCTTTCAAATAAAATACAACAATTAGAAAGGTTTTAACTGAAAAAAAAAACCTGACAGGATAACTTTCAATCTAGAGAATGTAAGACCTTACTTATGATTAATAGTTCAATCCTAGAGAATATCAAGCCTTGCGAGATAATTATAGATGGAAATGAATGTGATAAAAACGTGTCTCAACTCCTGATTTTAATAAAAAAAAGAAATTTAGGGGAAAAAACAAAGCACACTGACATATTCAAAAGTAAACCACAGATCATGTTTATACCAGCTGAAAAGGGATTAAATCCATCTGTATAAAACAACTAAATACCATCTTAAACACTTCGTACAAGAAGAAATTCTTAACAATGTCAGAAAGTAAAAACCCAGATTTAAATTTTTAAGGTAAAATTGTCAATTCCTTGTATTTTTAATGTTGAGTTTCTAACACTAGATCTGATGGTTTTTTTTCCCCTTCTTCTAAGTGTTTCGTTGGTAGCTTGAAGAATGTTGATTTTCCAATACAACAAAAAAAATCAGCACCTCACTAAGGCCAAGTTTAACATACTGAAATGGTGTCAGAGACTAATTATAACTTCAAGTTCATTTGGTTATCTTCTCATCAGATCAACCTTCTCCTTCGATCAAATGTGTTTCCCACAAAACCCAGCTATTACTATCTGGAATTGCACCACACCAATTATCATTGTTGGTAAGTTGCACAATAGGCCACCACCGGAAGAGAAGTTCATGAACAAATTTCAAGGAAAGCTTATTGAAAAACAGAATATATCAATGGGCATAGAAAATCACAAAGGCATAACCAGAATTGTTTATGAAGTGAATATTTTCAGGATGTCAAAAAAAATAAATTAATGTGAAAAAAAGGAAAATATGAAAATTTCTTTCCAGAGATCACTGGTAAAAAAATCCTTCAGAGCACTCTTTCTACTATTCTATACATAAAACCTACACAACATAAATTGCAGAGTAAGTTCACATATTATGCAATGTGGATACCAGCTGCTCAACAACCTGCTTGTATGGGTAAAGCTCCTCAATGATCTCATTTGCTGCCAATGCGGAATCCTAAGATAAAATGAACTTAACATTTACAAAAGCTCTTCATTACTGACACAAATTACATATTAACCTCCCAAACTTGTAAACTAAATACATAACTGTACAGTGAACATCTTCACATCATCATCACCGTTGCCTATATCCCAACAACATGGGCTAACCTGGTAGTGCAGGCAGATGATTTGACAATAAGATCTAATAATAATTTTTACTGTCTGTCTACCTGACACCTCTAATTATCCATTTTTCCTGTGCCCACATGTGGTACTTATCTCAGCATAGCCATTGGAATTAAGCTTGTTACTTGCATTATCCCAAGGCACATGCTCTAACTGAACAAGGCATACCCCATTCACATTCTGGTACTTTAAATTTTAATAAGATAGTGAATCAGAAATGTGGCTGCTCAATTGATTTTACAAGTCAACATGCAAGTTAGCGCATCTTCAGTTTCCCAAATTTGTCTCAAGCAGGTAAACACTAATAAAATAAAATAAACATAAACAAGACAAGATTTTTTCTATGCTTTGTTTCATACAAGTGAGCTTTTTAGTATCCTTTTAAATAGTTGTTAAGAGTATTCTTAGGACTAAAAAACTGTGCAACTTATGCATCTCGAAAGCATACAGAATTGCAAATTCAAACTCAAATGCAATGTACACGTGACTTTCAATTAGAAAGAGTCTGGTTTTCAAGATTTACACCATTGAAAAAAACATATTCGTTATAAATCTAGAAAAAAAACCCCCCAAGAGTTGATCAGAACTTTCTATGATTGCCAAATAACTGCCATTCAATTTAATATGAACACTGAGTGACCAATATCGTAGCTACATCAATTAAACACTGTAAATTATTGGTTTGAACATCACCAATTAAAAAATCATATTACATTAAATTAGTCACCAAAGTTTCCAATACGGCAGTGGATGAAATGTTATCCTTACCTGCACAGTTTTACCTAGGCCCATTTCATCAGCAAGAGTACCATTTAGCTTATTGTTGTACAAGGAAAACATCCATTGCAAACCAACCTACAACAATGAGAACATTGAGATTAGGATATAGGATAGCAAAGCATTGAAACTAGGCTATATCTGCCCTTGTTGAAAACGAAATCAAATGAGCCCAAAAATGTCCAGAAATTGCAAAATCTAAAAAGTTCGTAGATAAAAATAGCATACTAGCATTTATTCAATGACAATGTTAATTACAGATCTCTTATAACATTAACTAGCATACCATTTGATAATCTCTTAATGTTCCAGCTTGTAGCATGGAAGGTTGCCTGATTATCTTTTCATTTATGGCATGTGCTAGATTATAGTACCTAAATAAGTGACAACCAATTAGCCTGCATGAAATGACATATTAAAAAATCCTGCTTGGTGAAAAATTGCATAGCAGATACCAAAAATGGTGTTCCAAGAAGCATTCATCTCCATGAACTTATTTCCTATCATAACCTCTTGCCAAGAAAGTGAGTCAGTTAGTAGTTAGAGTTAGTTAATAATCTGGTACCTTCCCAATTTTGTAAAGAAAGCTAGGTCCTATCATGTTAACTCAAGGATGAGTTTTTAGTCAATCGTGGAGGTATGATGAATCATCAATTGGCTGAGATATCGTAGATGCTGCATCACATATAGGTTGTAGCATCCCTATCGATACGTCTTAGTTGGTTGCTACATCGTAGATGCGATATCACATTTGTTTGATAAAGTCAATTTTTGTTTACATATGATATTGTAACTACAATATTGTATCTACGATGTCATATATCCGTAGCACATGTTACAACATCATAGATCGGATATCATGAGTGCATGTAGCTTATAAATACAACACTTGGGTACATGGATTTACATAAGTTTTATTCCATCCTTAAGTAGATTTTTGCAATTTCATTTCACAGTTTTAAGGAGTGAATGCCCGCAATGTGGTGTTGAGTAGTTGTACAGAATCTTTATTTGAGTAAAAGGCAAAGTTCATGTCCAGAAATAAAGATCAAGATTGTTTTTTATCATTGCAGCATTCACTTAGTTTTATTGTTTTACTTGGCATAGTTTTTACTATTTTCTTAGTTTAAACATTTTCATTTCCAAGTACTTTACTTGAGGAATGAGTACAACTAGTTTCAAGCATTTAAGTGTAATCGTTTGGTAATCCCAATAGTGTTATAGCTTGGTTCGCCCTCCAAGTAACGCCCTCCACATCATGTGCCACACCTTTTTGTATTCTTGTTGCGCAGAATGTGAACCAAAGAGCCATAGCTTTTCGTATTCCCTCTACACACAGAAAAAGGCCAAACGCTACCAAATGCAGAATGGGAATGGGAATGGGAATGAGAATTCCATTTCCATTTTATCTCTGTCTCCATCTGCAATTGCTGCTGCAGGCCGCCTAGCCTAATCGAACCAACTTCGATGATGCTAGCTTTGGAGCTCCGCTAGAGCACTAGAAAGGCACCTACAATGGTGGCCCATGCTTCAACTACAATAACAAGCTCATCGGCATGTGCTTCTTCAACCAAGGCAGCAATAAGGCAGTAGGCCAGTCGGCCCTTGCTGCATCCTTGCTCAACACTAAGGGCCACGACATGCACACGTCATCAACAATCACTGACAATGCCATGGTTGACGTCAACGTGCTCAATTATGCCAACAACACTAATCGCGGCATGGCCTGGCTTGCACGAATCACCATCTACAAGGTCTGGTGGGATTGTGGCTACTTTAGCTCCGACATCCTTGCGGCCATGGATGCCACTCTGTCTGACGGCATTGACATGCTTTGGCTCTCACTTGGTGACAACCCGTAGTAGTACTACACCAACAACATCACCATCAGCACCTTCACTACTACAATCCACTGCCACATCTTTGTCACTTGCTCGATCAAAAACTCCAGACACAGCATTGACATCGCCTCAAATCTCGTGCTTGGATCATGACCATCGTTACTAGCACCCTTGACCATGACTTCCTGGCCATCACAGTGCTCACCAATGGCAACAAGTATGCCGAAACCTCACTCTACTCTGGGGAACTACTACTAGGAAATCCAAATCTCGCACTCATCTATGCTGGAAACGCCAGCCTCGATGGCAATGAAAATGCGAACTTCCACACCTATGGTAGCTTAGACCCTGAAGGTAGAGGAGGTGTGAATCATAATACAATTTTTGTTATAATAGCTAAAAAATCCCTTCATTTAGGTTTCTTTTTTCTTATAAAATTTATATATGAATTAGGCCAATATGTTTCTTGAGTAGCTTTGTCTGAATGTATGTTTTAAGCATAAAATTTTGCAAGCAGGGGCAAGATGAGGGGTAGAGCCAGAGACATTTAAGGAAGAACAGTAATGGCTACAGTTGAAGCTACAGCTTGAAGGGAAGGGTCTTCTAAAGTTTTTGTGTCAATAATAGCCTTTGGTTATTAGAATCTCTTTCTAGAAACAAAGTTTCTGCTAGTCATTTTATGTATGTTTTTGTTAATTTTTTATATGAATTGTAATGTGTTGAATATTACATTTTGATGATTTTGTGCAATTTTCATGGTTTCACTTCAAGCTGAGTCATTAGTACTTAGCATGCTTTCCTATACATTTGCATTCCCAATGCAAAAACATTTCAAAGTTTGGTTCTATTTTTTTTTCAATGCTTTCTGGAGTGGCAGGGAATTCTAAAATTGTAATTTTTTGCTACTATATTGATGAGACGCGGTTTACACTAGGCCGCGATATCGCATCTTCTCCTGCGATATCGCGTACGCGATATCACGTCGCGTCGCCATTTCTATAAATAAGAGGCGGCACTCCCTTCATTTCCCAATCCTGGCTAGTGTAGCGAAGCTCTGGCAAATTGATCACTCCAGAGTTAGAATTTTTCCCCATGTGCCCGCAGTAGGAGTCCTAGAGTGAACGGCTCTTTATTCGAGCAGCTTGTAACCTGAACCCAAGTTGTGTACGACAATAAAGACGAACTTGTTTGGATAAACCTTGCAGCACGTGGTTTCATTTATTGCTTTATTTCCTGCTTTCCTAGTGCGTTCAAGTACGACTTGATTACGAGCGTCTACGGACGTGTACGGCTAGTCAAGGAATCGGCTGCTTGACGCAATGCATGAGTACGACTCAATTACGAGCATTGGATGCTTGGTAACCCAGTAGCGTATTCCAGGATTCTGCGCTTGGTAACTCCCGGGTCTAATGTGTACGGCTAGTTGAGGAATCGGCTGCTCATTGCTAGGCTAGATCGTGTGATAAGTACGACTTAGTTACGAGCACCCACGGGTGTGTACGGCTGGCTAAGGAATCGGCTGCTTATCACACGTAGGCTAAATAGGTGCCTCAGTACGACCACTTCGAGCACTTGCGTTACGTGTGGCGATCCCAGTAACGATTAGCGTTTGGTAAGCTGCAGTTGCATAGTTCAGGGTGTGTCCGGCAAGTGGGAACGGATGCTGACGCTAGTTAATTTAGACTTAGATCTTAGTTAGAGTTAGTTTAGTTTTCTCAACCCTTCCTCCTGGTAGCATAGAAGATAAGCCGAAAATACCAAAAAAATCACATACCTCAGACTTGCTTAACCATACACCGTGACACATACAAGCAAGCCTGGGAAGACAACGAACGATTAACCCCAAGTGTTTCTTGTGGCGTTAAGGCATTTAGTCTGCGGAGTTCGACCGGATCGCGCGTGTACGCTCGTATTCGTATGGTGGAGTGTAGGGGTACCTCGCCACTCATCATTGGCGCCGTTGCCGGGGACTAAGTGTTTTTTCGCCAATTTAACATAAGGGATATCACTCACATCGTTGTGAGCTTAAAACGAACCTTAGGGTTAATCAGTTAATCAAGAACAATAAATAACGGTGAAATTAGCACACCAATAGAAATGGCTTCTTCTCACGAAATCAACTCACCTAAGGACAATACAGGAGAAAGTCAGCATCATACGCATAACCGAGATCAACCATGTCCTCAACAATCTAAGGTCACATATACTCATCCCGATGAGTATGTGCCGGATTTTACCTTTGTTTTCCATCAAGATGAGCAACTGCGGTGGAGAGACATGCAAGGTAACATCGTGTTACCCCCAGATCGATCTGCTCCCAACATGCTTTTCCGTGCCTTGGTACAGATTGGCATGCATGAGCTGTTCGCAGAATACGTTTTGGATGACCATGATACAAGGGATTATCATCCCACAAATGCCCAACGTATTCGGGATGCAAGGCAGGAGAGCCAACATTCACTACTGAAGGGCAAGGTTCCCCACGTCATTAGTGAAATAGGAGAAGAGGAACCCCTCACGATGGGTTTCTTAGAAAATGATGTTCCTCCTCCTCACTCTAGTGAAGAGGTTAGGCATCAGGGCCTTAGATCAACGATACATATTCCAGGCTCTGATCCCCGTGAGCACCAGCTGTTCACGGCAGGAACAACTACTCACACTAATGACGGACTCGTTGATCGTCACAACGATCGGGGCCGAAGCAGCCGAAGAGAAGGCAAGAAACATCACCATGGTGATGGATCCCCTTCTTCTTCTCCTTCATCTCATCATTCACCCTCTCCTTCCACATCTGGGCGCAGCCACCATGAGCAT
Organism: Gnetum montanum; assembly: GCA_015680685.1. Taxonomy (NCBI): domain Eukaryota; kingdom Viridiplantae; phylum Streptophyta; class Gnetopsida; order Gnetales; family Gnetaceae; genus Gnetum; species Gnetum montanum. The sequence goes on along the minus strand of MNCI01005576.1, from coordinate 297,038 downwards.
AACGCGGAGAGTAAAGGTAAAAGAGATGAAATGCCTCGACAGGAAGGTCGAGAGGAGTTAGGACAAGGGCAAGGACGTAGGGAGAATAGGGAACCACCACGTAGACATCACAGACGTCATGAAAGAGATGATCATGACGAACCCCTATTCGCAACCCGAAGTATGCTTGATATTAGAGAGGCAGTTAGGATTCCCACAAGGCATTTAAAAGACAGTAGGATCAAGCGTTTGGACATAAATAATATCCCACGTTTTGAAGGGGGATACAACGCTGATCCTCAACATCATTTACAGGCATTCCACGATGCCTGTGCCTTGCAGAACATAGACAATGAGTGGCAGAAACTCAAGTTGTTCCCAAGGACACTCACTAAAGAAGCAGAAAGCTGGTACCGGTCCTTAGAACCGGAAACCATCAGGAGGTGGAGTACGATGCTTGAATTGTTCAACAACAAATATCAAACGTACTCCAGAGTGTCTAACTTGCGTAAGCAGATCCAAGGCTGGAAACAAGGAGCTCATGAATCCTTGGATGCTGCCATGGCCCGTTACTACACATTGCTACATCGTTGCCCGGGCCATGGGTACGCTAAGCGGGATCAACTTCGCCACCTCGTGGATGGGCTACGAAATGAAACGAGAAGAACTCTTGGGACTTACGCCCAAGGGAGACTCTCCCAACTAAGAGCCCATGAAGTTGAAGTATTGTTGGAACAAGTAGCGCAAGAAGAGGGTGAGCTACGGAAAAGAGAAAGTGCGGAGGAATACAACCGTGATCCCTCCCTTCGTAAGAAGGGAGTGAAATTCTGTGATGAGGAGGATGAGTCACCACTCGAAGAGTTGGTGAACAGGAAAACTGTGCCGATCCAAAAGTTAACAACGGAGGTATCGGCTAAGGTAGACCAAATGTGGGATTCCTTAGACTCACGAATAGAAACAGTCCTGAAAATTGTAGAAGAGTCTAAGGATGAGCAAAGTAGTGATAAAAGCAAAGACAAGCGGAGAAACTTTAACCCTGCACATAACAAGGGTAAGGGAAAAATCTCTAACTCCGATGAGGCTGAAAATTCTGATTCAGACAATGACGGTGGATGTGAGGTCTGCTATTATGACCATCCTAAGGGATGTTGTCCAATTATCTCACATCTGCAGGAGTCTGGGGTGTATGCATTAAATCCAAGACTTAATCAACGGCAAACACCCAGAAGGTTACCTTATCCACAAGGTAACCCGAGGCAGTTCCACCAACCCTTGACGTATTATCCAAGTGGAACACCTCCGCAGCCCATCGAGCAACATCAGCAGTGGCAATACCCACAGTCATGGGGGATGCCACAGCCAACACATCGATACCCTTACCGGCAGCCTGATCCTTATGGTTATTATGTGCAGCAGCCAGTTTCTCCAGGTGACGCTATGAGTCACACTCCACGCCGTCACTACTACGCTCGGGAGTACTTCAGAAGGACTCCTTCTCCTCCGGGAGACATTCCACATTCTGTCCATCCTCTAACTCCACCCGCACCTTTTCCTCAAGTAGTTCCCATAACACCTCCTGCTCCAACAATGCAAGGGGAATTACCTACCCAACCGCAGCAACGTCACGCCGCGAGATCTGTAAATATTCAGAGTGTAAATATCCAACCGGACACTAGTTCTGGCGATAACTGTACAAAAAGGAGACCCTTTTTCAGAACTAGGAGCCCGGATAGGCTCTCGCAACAACAAGCGGACGGGTATATGTATAGGCCTCTAACTACTAACACTTCGGAGCACCCTTCAGTCCAAGGGAATGTAACGCATACGGTTATGCTAACACATACCGTAACTGACTGGATCAAGGTAGGCCACCTTCCCAGGAAACTAACTGACCCTGGGAGTCCCTTTATTCATTTGCAGATCGCTGGGAATGCGCCACATCGAGCTCTTCTTGACTCAGGTTCCGGAGTCAACTTAATTTCGCGAAAGATGTATCACGCCTGGAACCTGCCCCAACTTAAGAAGAGCAACATTCAACTGGAGCTGGCAGACCAGTCCATTGCCATCCCATTGGGTTTGGTGGAGGACGTTATCACCACTGTGTGTGGTTGGTCCTACCCAGCAGACTTCCTAGTGATCGATGTTAACAACAACGAAGGGGACTTCCCAATTATAATGGGAAGGGCATGGCTAAGCACAGTAGATGCATGCCTTAGGATCCGTGATCTTTCCTTGGAAATCTCCAAGATAAACATATGTGGAAAGATCGAGAAGAGGATAGTTCCATGCATCACATACAGTGATTCATCGGGTGATGACACGGAGGAAATGTCTCCATGTCACAGGTGTGCCCAGGAAACTCTGCAACAAAGATGCCTGTATGTAGCAACCACACAAGAAGTAGTAGACACCCCGTGGTTGACAGCTTCTCATAAGGGCAAACAAATATGCATGGAACGAACTGAGGAAACTCATGCCAACAACCGTGGCATAGACACATTGGAACGTGAGCGTCGCCAACTTCCACCCCTGAATCTAAGATCATCATTTGGGAGAAGTTGGGCACTGCTTAGAAATTCAAATAGGCGCTCACTACTTCGGATCTCTCCCTCACAACTCAGTCATGGGGGAGATGGCCACCTATGCTAATCATATGGGGCCCTCAGTTCTTTTTCAGTTTTTGTTTTACACATTTTTGTTTTACAACGTTTTTGTTTTTCACATTTTTGTTTTACAATTTCTTTAACTTTTCTAATTTTTGTTTTACAAATTTCTTTAACTTTTCTTGTTTTTGTTTTACAACATCGTTATATTTTCCTACCTTTTTGTGTGTGTGTGTGTGTGTGTGTGATCCATCATGTAAATTCGTCACCCAATAAGTGTTCGGGCCGATGGGATGAACTGTTTTTCATTAATTGCTAATGTTTGGTTTTTACCTTTAAGTTACATTGTTGATACTAAGGTATGTTCTTTTGATATGGCAGGCAATGAGATCACTTCATCCATCCATCCATCAAGTCTATGGTTTCCCTTGGCTTGGAAATGTACAGTTCCCTTCCAATAAGAACTTTAACGAACCAGTGACTGGGCATTTCTCAAACTAAGGAAGGACTCAAGGATTTGAAAAGGGTGTGACTTCAAGGGAACTTGGTGCTCTTGTGTTGGTCATTCACTTGGGTGCTTGGATGTTTTCTTCTTGGGTTTTCTTACCGTTCCGATGTAACCCAATAATCGGAAGCTGAGACAATAAAAATAAAGAAGTCTTTGCATGGTGTGGTCCCCACGCATAAAAACACAAAACAAAAAAAAACAAAAAAA
>MNCI01005576.1:259779-292167 GCA_015680685.1 Gnetum montanum | reverse complement strand
AAAATACCAAAAAAATCACATACCTCAGACTTGCTTAACCATACACCGTGACACTTACAAGCAAGCCTGGGAAGACAACGAACGATTAACCCCAAGTGTTTCTTGTGGCGTTAAGGCATTTAGTCTGCGGAGTTCGACTGGATTGCGCGTGTACGCTCGTTTCGTATGGTTGAGTGTAGGGGTACCTCGCCACTCATCATATATTAAGTAATCTTCTTTTGCTATACCGTTGTTCAATGTAAAGGAACATTTGTAAGTTCATATTCTCTTTATCTCTTTGTATATTTTATGTAGGTTTTATCATTTCTATGGTTGTGCTTTGAAATTCAGCAATTACCATGGAGTAGATGCATTTAGTTATTATGATTATGACTGCTTTTTCGTTTGCAATATGCATTTTAATAAAATGCAAAAGCATTAGCATTTTTGCTAGCACATGAAAATTATTAGCCAATTTGAGATGTCAGCCTAACTTTGGTCATAATTTTAACAATTTTTCCTGCTCATTGAGAGGACTTAAAGAGTTCAAATTTGATAATTTCTTCTTACCTTCTTGCATGCAGTGAAGCCTTTTTTTTATGTACATATTCTTTGATTGATGGAATCTAATGGATGATATGGTTGTTAACCTGGTAAATTTTAAAAACGAGAACTTCTACACCTCTAGTAGCCTAGACCTCGGGAAGATCTCTGGCAAGATCATGTTGTGATGATCCTAGCTAATGCTGAGGAAAACAGCGACGAGCTCTCCACCGACACACATGTCTTGCCATAATCATAAATAAACAATTATTTATAAATCTCCCCTAGCCAAAGAGTCACTTTAAGGGAGCCAATGATTATATTTATCTCGGTTATTTATAATCTCAGTTATATATAATGATATATTTATAATCATATAAATAAAGTTGGTTATTTATAATCATTTCATTATATATATCTTATGGATAATGCTAACCAAGATATAATCATTATGGGTTAGCATTGTGAATGAATAAATAATATCTCTAACATTATGGATTATGAGTAATATTTCATCATATCTTGGCTTTATTTATTATGAAATGTTTACTGTTCAAATGAATCTTATAATCCATAATATTTCAAATTATAATTATGAATTATAGCTCTAATTATAATAATCTCATAACATTTATTGGATTTCATAATAATTATAATATAATAATTATGAATGAGGTGTTAGCATCATTCATATCTTGTCCATTGTAACAGTAATGTCAATATACAAAAGCCCATGATATAATAATAACATTATTTATGCATTTGTAACCTGATTTTTTATATCTCCACGAACGAATATGCATTACAAATATATGTTGCAGTGCCAATTTAGTTTGATCTCTTCATATCCCCTCACGTGCATGCGCCACATGCATGGGAGCTAAAGAATCAATGCAGGGGAGTTGAATCTCTACTTAATTAATGTCCCCTAACCCTTGAGCTTCCCATTCGTCTCTTTGTATTTCTTCACATGCACACACCACACGTAAGGGAGCCAAAGAGTCACTGCAGGGGAGCCGAATCTCTATTCAATTGATGCCCCCTAACCCTTGGACTCCCCCATTCATCTCTTTGTATTCCCTCATGTGTAAGGCCCGACGTGGGTAATAATGAATATTTATTATTATAAATGGTGGGTAGTATTGAATATTTATTATTATTATAAATGGTGATGGTTACGATTTTAGTAATAATGAATATTTATTATTATTATAAACGATGACGATTATGATTACAGTGACGGTTACGATCATGGCAACGGTTAAGGTGATGACGATTATGGTGTGATGTAGTATTTAAAGATATTAAACTTAGGCATTGTGTTACAAGATTAAGATGTGCAATATTGGAATTCATACATTTTTAGAAACATGGATTCTGCTACTATTAGTCCCAATAGAGAAGGTGAAGAACACTTTCTTCAAAATCAGCAACAACAACCATCTACTTCAACAAGTAGTGCAACAACTATTTACTGCAACAAGTAATGCAATCTCTGCTTATATGTGAAGGTGCAAGGGTAATGCTTACAATTAACCTTTGGCTTGAAACATGATTGGTGAATGGTGCACTTGGCATGATTCACAGTATTATGTATCCTTAAGATAAATAGCCACTTGCATTATCATTATATATTATTGTTAATTTTGACTCCTACATTGGATGTGCCTTTGAGAATGGTAATCCCCATCATGTGTCAATTGTACCTATGGTCCAAAGAGCATCTCATCAGTCACCATTATGGTTGGCATAGGCCACAACTATTCATAAATCTTAAGGAATGACACTAGATAAGGCTACTATTAATGTTTGTTGCATTATTTGGAGTCAAGACCATTGATTCTTTAAAGATTCATTTTCCTTCTCATGTGCAAAGATACAGAAAGATTTTAGATGCTAAACATCTTCAACTGCATTGTGATTCATTTATCTTTGCTAATATAAGACTGTGTTGTGTGGGTAGATGGCAATCATACAACAATGGATTGGATCTGGAGGGAACACTTGGAATGGACTGGTGCTGGAGCAATTATGCAAGGAACAAGAATGATGGTGCACTTATGGATGGACAATGAAAAGCGTAATCTTGGCGTCGGCAGCAACAGACTTCTTCTCTTCTCTCTCTCTCTCTTCTCTCTTCTCTCTCAGCTACCAAATAAAGCTGAATGTCAAATGTGTATAGTGTTCACTCTTGTTATCATGAACACTAATTTTGTCATATATTGTAATGATGATTCGTTCACATGTCACCCCATTTACCATTAGTGTCATGCAAGTCAATAATCCCATACTTCCCCAATATTTTGTAAGGAACTCGAGGACGAGTTTTCATTCAGTCATGGGGGTATGATGAGCCGTGATATCGCAGCCCACCATAATGTCTATAAATAAGAGACGACTTTCCCTATTTTAGGCATCTAGATCTAGACCCTTAGCCAAACTCTTGCAGTTTTGACATTCCAGAGTTAGAATAATTTCCATGTGCCCGCAGTAGAAGTCTTAAAGTGAATGGATTTTTATTCGAGCAAATTGTACCTGAGCACACATTTGTGTACGGCAATAAAGATGAACTTTTTGATAAACCTTGCAGCATATGGACTAAGCTAAATAGGAATTAATTATTGTTAAATGTTTAATTGTTTTCCTAGTTAATTAATCTCTCTCAACCCTTGACTCTCCTAGTTAAGTGCACTTAGTATGACTGTTTTAAGCACATGTGTAACACTTAGTAACCCAATAACGAGTAGCGTTTGGTAATCCTAGCAACGTTGCATTGGTTCAGGGTGTGTGCGGCAAGTGGGAACGGATACTAGTGTTAGGACACTTAGAACTTAGTTAGTGAGTAGTTAATGAAAGTTAGTCACTTAGTTCTCTTCACCTTCCCCTATTAGCATAAGGCATTTAAAAAGATAAAAGATATAAAAAATCATATACCTCAAGCTTACTTAACTATACAACTGTGACAATACAAGGAAGTTTGGGAAGACAACGATTGATTAACCTTAAGTGTTCCATTAGGGTGCGTAACCAGTTAGTCCTTGGAGTTCAACCGGATTGCGCGTGAGATGCTCATATTCATATGGTTGAGTGTAGGGGTACCTCGCCACTCATCACCAATATATATTATTTGGAATGCAATAGTGATGATAACTTAGAAAATAAAAAAAATAATTAAATTCTACTCATAGGCTGCGAAACTACTACACAAGAGAACTTACGGGTCTAATGTTTGTTGCATTATCTAGAGTCAAGACCATTGATTCTTTAAAGATTCATCCTCCTTTTTATGTGCAAAGATACAGAAAGATTTCAAATGCTAAACATCTACAAAATAGAATTGCACAAGAAGTTCATTTTGCTCAGTTGGAGAATTAAGCATATTGAGTTCATACTTATTATTGTATTTTTCCTTTTGCTCAATCCTATTATATAGCTCTATAATGTGTGTTGCAATAATTTTGCAATGTATTCCTTCATCAACATATATGAAATATATAAACTTTTATTTTAACCAATTTATGTTTACAATATATATTATTTGGAATGCAAATAGTGATGATAACTTAAAAAATAAAAATAATAATTAAATTCTACTCATAGGCCACGAAACCGCTACACAAGAGAACTTACAAGTTTAATGTTTGTTGCATTATCTAAAGTCAAGACCATTGATTCTTTAAAGATTCATCCTCCTTTTCATGTGCAAAGATACAAAAAGTTTTCAAATGCTAAACATCTCCAAAGTAGAATTGCACAAGAAGTTCATTTTGCTTAGTTGGAGAATTAGGCATATTGAGTTCACACTTATCATTGTATTTTGCCTTTTTCTCAATCCTATTATACAACTTTGTAATGTTTGTTGCAATAGTTGTGCAATGTATTTCTTCATCAACATATACGAAATATATAAACTTTTATTTTAACCAATTTATGTTTAGATATATATATATATTGGCCAAGATGATTTTTAAAAAAATGATGTTAACAAAGGCCGACTATTGGACGAGGTAACAAGATAACTAAAATCGGAATCACTCATCCCTTCTCTGTTTATCTACCACTTACCCAATTTTGTTTTACCCTCTTGGTCAAGTTTGCTCTTTCTTTGTTTGTTCATGGCCAATATATATATATATATTGGCCATGAACAAACAAAGAAAGAGCAAACTTGACTAAGAGGGTAAAAAAAATTAGGTAAGTGGTAGAGAAATAGAGGAAGGATAAGTGATTCCATTTTTAGTTATCTTGTTAACCACAGTAGTCGGGCTTCGTTAACATCATTTTTTTAAAATCATCTCGGCCAATATATATATATATAATCCAAATGATAGGTTCTCAATACAAATATAACCCCTGATGATGAATCCAGAAAGAATCGAAACTAGTTCGGTCTCATATTGTAAGAAACAGAAACTCTCATAAGACAAGCACAATCCATTAAAAACTAATCACTTTACAACCACTACCCTTGATGGAAAATTTACATTTTTAGAACCTTTATCAACTGAAAGAAGGAATGAGTTCAAAGTTGTAAAATTATTGGCTAGACAGCATGTTCCTAATATTACAAACTTTATCACATTAAGATAGGATGGCAGCTCCTTTTTATTTCTATTTTAACAATTGCTAGCAATAAATGGCTTAAAGCAACGGTTTCTCTCACCCTCTTCATAAAACACAGATTTTGCTTTCCTTTGGATTATTTGAGATAATTTTCTTATCCTTAACTACCAATGGAAGGCAGCTTTATGAACAATAATAATATGTAAAAATAACATGAAATTGATCGAAATATTAAATCAAAACAAAGCATAAAACACACACCTGGGTGTATAACCTATTCCGTTGATCCTTTCTACCAACAAATGTGCATAAAACTGTTGAGTGACTACTTATACACACATTTTATCAAACAAAAGTTAGCTCACATGTTTACCTTCCAATTAACCATTACAGCATTTGGTACAGTTATAAGATGGGGGCCATAGTTTCCTTTGTATTCCAATAGATATGCAATCAATGCCATTACCTGCTTTCAAATAAAATACAACAATTAGAAAGGTTTTAACTGAAAAAAAAAACCTGACAGGATAACTTTCAATCTAGAGAATGTAAAACCTTATGATTAATAGTTCAATCCTAGAGAACATCAAGCCTTGCGAGATAATTATAGATGGAAATGAATGTGATAAAAACGTGTCTCAACTCCCGAATTTAAAAAAAAAATTAGGGGAAAAAACAAAGCACACTGACATATTCAAAAGTAAACCACAGATCATGTTTATACCAGCTGAAAAGGGATTAAATCCATCCGTATAAAACAACTAAATACCATCTTAGACACTTCGTACAAGAAGAAATTCTTAACAATGTCAGAAAGTAAAAACCCAGATTTAAACTTTTAAGGTGAAATTGTCAAGTCCTTGTATTTTTAATGTTGAGTTTCTAACACTAGATCTGATGGTTTTTTTTTCTTCTTCTAAGTGTTTCGTTGGTAGCTTGAGGAATGTTGATTTTCCAATACAACAAAAAAAATCAGCACCTCACTAAGGCCAAGTTTAACATACTGAAATGGTGTCAGAGACTAATTATAACTTCAAGTTCATTTGGTTATCTTCTCATCAGATCAACCTTCTCCTTCGATCAAATGTGTTTCCCACAAAACCCAGCTATTACTATCTGGAATTGCACCACACCAATTATCATCGTTGGTAAGTTGCACAATAGGCCACCACTGGAAGAGAAGTTCATGAACAAATTTCAAGGAAAGCTTATTGAAAAACAGAATATATCAATGGGCATGGAAAATCACAAAGGCATAACCAGAATTGTTTATGAAGTGAATATTTTCAGGATGTCAAAAAAAATAAATTAATGTGAAAAAAAGGAAAATATGAAAATTTCTTTCCAGAGATCACTGGTAAAAAATCCTTCAGAGCACTCTTTCTAATATTCTATACATAAAACCTACACAACATAAATTGCAGAGTAAGTTCACATAACCCTGCTTCTTTTCTTCAACAAAACCTTCAATTTCATGACTATTATGCAATGTGGATACCAGCTGCTCAACAGCCTGCTTGTATGGGTAAAGCTCCTCAATGATCTCATTCGCTGCCAATGCGGAATCCCAAGATAAAATGAACTTAACATTTACAAAAGCTCTTCATTACTGACACAAATTACATATTAACCTCCCAAACTTGTCAACTAAATACATAACTGTACAGTGAACATCATCATCACGGTTGCCTATATCCCAACAACATGGGCTAACCTGGTAGTGCAGGCAGATGATTTGACAATAAACCAGATGATCTAATAATAATTTTTACAGTCTGTCTACCTGATACCTCTAATTATCCATTTTTCCTGTGCCCACATGTGGTACTTATCTCAGCATAGCCATTGGAATTAAGCCTGTTACTTGCATGATCCCAAGCCACATGCTCTAACTGAACGAGCCATAACCCATTCACATTTTTTTTAATTTTTCTTTTTTTTTCCTTTGGGATCAAACAGGAATCCTCAGATATACCCCATTCACATTCTGGTACTTTAAACTGTAATAAGATGATACTGTAAATTATTGGTTTGAACATCACCAATTAAAAAATCATATTACATTAAATTAGTCACCAAAGTTCCCAATACAGCAGTGGATGAAATGTTATCCTTACCTGCACAGTTTTACCTAGGCCCATTTCATTAGCAAGTATACCATTTAGCTTATTGTTGTACAAGGAAAACATCCATTGCAAACCAACCTACAACAATGAGAACATTGAGATTAGGATATAGGATAGCAAAGCATTGGAACTAAGCTATGTCTGCCCTCGTTGAAAACGAAATCAAATGGGAGCCCAAAAATGTCTAGAAATTGCAAAATCTAAAAAGTTCGTAGATAAAAATAGCATACTAGCATTTATTCAATGACAATGTTAATTACAGATCTCTTATAACATTAACTAGCATACCATCTAATAATCTCTTAATGTTCCAGCTCGTAGCATGGAAGGTTGCCTGATTATCTTTTCATTTATGGCATGTGCTAGATTATAGTATCTAAATAAGTCACAACCAATTAGCCTGCATAAAATGAAATATTAAAAAATCCTGCTTGGTGAAAAATTGCATAGCAGATACCAAAACATTGTTCCAGGAAGCATTCATCTCCATGAATTTAATTCTTGTCATAACCTCTTGCCAAGAAAGTGAGTCAGTTAGTAGTTAGAGTTAGTTAATAATCTCATACCTTCCCATTTTGTAAAGAAAGCTAGGTTCTATCCTATTAACTCAAGGATGAGTTTTTAGTCAATTGTGGGGGTATAATGAATCATCAGTTGGCTGAGATATCATAGATGCTACATCGCATCTAGGTTGTAGCATCCCTATCAATACGTCTTAGTTGGTTGCTACATTGTAGATGCAATATCACATTTGTTTGATAAAGTCAATTTTTGTTCACATACGATATCGTAACTACAATATCGTATCTACGATGTTGTATATCCGTAGCATGTGCTACAATATCATAGATCCAATATTGTGGGTGTGTGTAGCTTATAAATACAACACTTGGGCACATGGATATGCATAAGTTTCATTCCATCCTTAAGTAGATTCTTGCAATTTCATTTCATAGCTTTAACAAATGAATGAGTGTGGTGTTGAGTAGTTGTACAGAATCTTTATTTGACTAAAGTGTACTTGGGCAAAGTTCATGTCTGAAAATAAAGATCAAGATTGTTTTTTATCATTGCAGCATTCACTTAGTTTTATTGTTTTACTTGGCATAGTTTTTACTATTTTCTTAGTTTAAACATTTCCATTTCCAAGTACTTTACTTGAGGATAAGTACAACTAGTTTTGAGCATTTAAGTGTAATAGTTTGGTAATCCCAATAGTGTTATAGCTTGGTTCACCCGATAGCATAATGCTTTGCAACATAGTAACAGTTACATGAGACCAAGGTGTGTACAATAAGCGAGGACCAAATGCTCATCACTCTAGGCTAAAGTAAATTTGCATTGCCATCATTACTTAGATTTAGATTTCTATTCTCAACTTTCAACTTTCAACTTTCATCATGTTTACAGCTAGGAGTATTAAAGGTTAAACAATATCAATTATCATATGCCTCACTTTGGACTAAACCATACATGACAAAGCTACCACTAGTCTAAGTGGGAAGACAATGTCCTACGATCAATGCTTAATAGTTTAGATGCTACGACTAGTCCCATCCATGGAATTTGACCAAATCATATGTGAACGCTTGTGATTCGTATAGTTGAGCATAGGGGTACTGCCCACTCATCAAATATCATGGACAAAGAGTTTTAATTTTAATTTTGGTTTAATTTTAATTTGGATAATATGCACCTGCCATGTGGTGAGCACAAGCCTTCTAAAAATTATTTTTAAATTTATAAATAATTAACTTAAAATCACACATAAAAAGGTCCTCATGAAAACTTTGCCTCAGGCCTCATTAAAACTCGAGAATTAGAATGGAACCACTATGGATGAGTGAGCAAAAGAAAAGAAGTAGAAAAGCAAGTGTTGTCTCCTGCTATTTCCATCTATCATCTCTTGCTATTTCCACCATTTGCAAACAACTCAAGGAACATATTATTGATATTTCATGAGGTTGCTTTCACACTTTGTTTCTTTAGTTATGTTAAATTTACTTTTACATATATCAAATTTGTTTAGGGACCATCATTCCGAATGATGGTAATGTACTTATTTGTAAAGTTTCAAAATGTGGGTTTGAGCTTGTGTATAGTCACTTATCTACCAATTCTTCCCATGGCCATTTGGCAAGGATGAGCATTAAGGTTCCCGTCTATGATCCTTTATATATTAAATTTCTTTAATAAAGAAATATGCTAGGGTCATATTTGGATAAAAGATTACTAGTTTAGCTTTTTAATTAAAAAAATGTACTATTCAAATTGCAGATGTTGCAATAGATATGAAAGAACCATTTGAATGGTATATATATACTAAGGATTTACTGCTACTATATTCTGTACAAATTAATTGACATAACACATTCCTTGGTCCACATAGACGCAATTATACTACAGTGTCAACTTCAATAATAAAGCTCAAAATTGACTCAAGAACCAGCCCCAAGAAAATAGTAATAAAAACCATTTAAAGATGTGTGCATGTCTGTTTTTCCCCTCTATCAGTTTGAAGAGACAAAATTACATACCACAACATCCCTAACTTAACAGTAAAATATGTGTCGGTAATTTGCACACATTTGTCTATTGACTTTGTTTAATTCCTGTATAGACAATGCAGATTCACATACTCTTTCTTTGGCCTTCTTTGCTTGGTACAAAAATCAAATGTTAGCATGAATTTTTTTCATTTACTCTATTTATTGAACATCTACATACGTTAAATCAACTAACCAATTTATTCCAATCATGACAAACATCCACCAAAGTGAGTAAGATAGTTTGGGTAAGAACACCTACAAGGAGTCTTAGCCAAAGTCCCTGATAGCATAATATAACTAAATAAGTAAATAAATGAGTATATGAATGTGCACGTAACTTAGTTTTCTGATTAAATGAATTTAAGGTTAACATAAGCTCAAAACATAAATACTACATTAAAATGTGAAGTGATTGCAAACCTTTGCACCAAGGTGGAGAATAAATGCCATGATTACAGCTAAAGGTAGGCCTACACCATAGGATGCTGCTAAGTTTGCAAAGCACCCTATCTTTGCAGTCCACATCCCCTAGCTATATCTATTATTCCATAACCATTTGTGAAAAGTTGATAAATTCAGCTCAAGAGCCATCTATGTAAATGGTGTTATTTTTGTAAACAACCTACCGTGGAGAACCCATGAAATATAATTAATTATGCGTTAGATTAATGGTGTTATTTTTGTAAACATCCAATTATGGAGAAACATGGTTATATAATTATGCATTAATTTATTATTATTATTATTTTGGTTTGGAAGACCAAGGAATTTTAAATAAAAGGATCATCAGCGGGAGCCTCAATGCTTATGTTATCAAGCGGGGTCCCTAGAGGGTAGGTACATAGGTGAAAGACTAAGTTCTTTAAGTAGTTGTATTTAAGTTCAAACTCATGTGTACTAACTTGAGAAATAAGCAGCACCTTACCATGCCTCCAAATAATGATCCTACCAAAAGATTCTAAATGTTAATGAAAAATGTATTTTAAAATCCTTATTTACCTGACAAAGCAACTTGAAGTCCGTCCAACATAGTTGACATTGAAAGTAATGGCATTATCATGGTTATAGAATGAATGACATTAGAATCATTACTGAATAAATGACCCCAAACATTTTTCAGTGACAGTAATATGATTCCCCTAATTAAAATCTCTGTGAATGACAAACACATAGCACAACGTGCTGCTAATACGGCATCCTACATATTTCCAGCACCTAGCTTATTGGAAAGTCTTATGTTGCAAAGGCAAATTAAAGCATTTCAACTTGATGAATCTAAAAACCATGCAAATTCAATGATGGCAATTTGCAAATAAATAGTATTCTTTTGCAGAGACTGTATTACATTAAGGACTGATAATAAAAGAACATTTGACAACCTTGCTGCTGCAGCAAGTCCGAAGCCAATCAAGAATGCAAATAAAGCAGTGTTAACACTACAAAATGCAAACAACCAAGTGTAAGAAACAGTAAATTCTTTAAAGTGAAATTACTAAATGCACAGAAATTAAAAGTTAGGGTCCAAAACCTCTTGGCAAAACATAGGTAGTCCGACCAGATGGAAAGAACGGAAGCCTCAAGCTCTGGATTAGGTAATAAGCCTGACAAAAGAATAAGTATCTCACAAGACCACCATTCCATACTGTTGAAATTCAAAAACAAAAACAATAGGCTAATGTTAAAATATAAGCTTAAAAACACCCCTTAATTAATAATTTCAATAGTTATAAATGATGGTTCTGTTAGCACACCATATACCTAACTAGGATCTATACTCTCAAGGAACAATAAGCCTTATCCTAATTACAAGGAATAATAATTGTGTTGAACAATTTTAAAACTTTAATCATTAAATGGGTAATTGTGGTAGGGAAAGAAACCTCGAGAATTTCTTTGATGCCATGAAATGCCTCTTTTGAGATGGATGCTTGTGTCTTGTTGCATGCAGCAGAAAACTTGATGTACAATGAAAGAAGTGCTACATTGGACCAATGAGAGATGCCCATGGACAGAGCTGCACCTTTGATTTGAAGTCCAGTTTTGAATACTAAGAACCAGCAAAGTGGTGCATGAACAATTAAAGAAAAAATAGATGACAACATAATTAGCATTACAATGCTTTGTGTTTGAAGAAACTTTCCCAGTGGCTGAAGAAAGACATATGCAAACAAGCTTGGAATTAAGAATTTTGCCTATGCCCCTACTTCAAAAGATATGGAGGGATCCTGACCAAAGGTTAAAAGAATGTTTTCCATGTACAGCAACATGACTGAAAGAGGTATGCTCACACAAAATAAAACAAAAATTGCTCTCTGAATGAGAATACCATGCAATCGGTACTATTTTGCTCCGAATGCTTGTCCACATAATGTGTCTAAGCCATTTGCTAAATCTGCCTGTCGAGATATGCCACAAAGGTGAAATTTTCTAAGAACTGGTATCTTGAAATTATTTCTAGCATAAGCATTTATCCTCTCTTGGGATTTTCAAGCATACATGTGTTTTTCCTTTTGAACAGATAAACAGATTTGTTAAAGTTTTTTTCTTTTTTTTTCAAGTGCAACCAGAAATGGCACAGGATCTTAGAGATTAACTAAGTATTAGAATCAAGGTATTATGACATACCAACTCAAAGAAAAAATAATAACAAATTATCAACTTTATGATATGAAACCATTCATGTGCTTTATTTACAAGTTCTTAATCTCATTGGTTTTAAAAAATTGGGTAGTTGAATTCATTCTATGCATTACATTTTTGTACCTTAAGAACTTCAACGTATTGTTGACCATCGCTTATTTCCTTTTGTTTGTCATTGTTGGAAACCATCACTGATTTTAAGATACACAGGGTAGTTGAAATACGGATTTGAATACTTCTTTTAAAGAGTGACATCAGTTCAATCAATGGTTTCTATTCAACATTTTTTTTTGGCGAACTGAAACTAAATAATGCAATGCAAATGAAATGATAAATCATTGTTCTGATTAATCCGTTTCCAGAGAAAACCAGACGGGGTGACTTAAAATTGAACAAGAGACTGCTATTCATTAAGTATAGCGTATCTAACACACAAATGAGTTGCATTATAGTTTAAACCTATAGGATCTGAAGTTAAAACCTTGCACATTTTCAAAAAAAAATTAAAAAGACTTTTACATCAGTTAAAGAGAGACGTTCTGTAACAATGTTGTCCTGGATATATTGTTCGGCACCCCAAGAGTTTCCCAAGCAGATTCTGAATCGGGGATGAAACTCAAGAGGAATATGCCACCTCAGCAATCAACAATCTTGAAACACATGCCAACAAACAATGTGTTAGTGTTAGCATGTTTCCTAAGTGGTGTTTCGTATTCAATATTCGCGATATGTTAACAAGCTAGATAGCGCTCCCTTGCTCCACTCATGTGGACACCACGGGGACTACCAGCTGAACCCTCCAAATTCATCATTGCATGCTAGTAGTTGTTGTCGCACTTCAAAGAGCTAACATCCCATAGCACATCCCATGATACACCCGATAAAAACATCCCAACGTAGAGTTGAACTACGCAACCCTCCTAAGCAAGGTCCTACCAAGTGGGGTAATGAGGTAGGTCATAGCCTCCTCTTACTAATGTATGGAAGTGCCATGCTAGTATGGTTCCAAAGACACAAGGAGTAAAGGACCCCTTGTGCCCCCACAACCCTTGAACCATGGGGGAGGTAGCAAGCCACCACCAACCCTGCTACCTCTCTCACAATCCTCCCCCGCTTAAAATGAGCGATGACCTCACAGCATGGCCTGGGTAACCCACGAGGTTGCTACATCAAAACCAAGGGAGGATTCCATTAATTCTAGGGAAGTACGCCTATGCTATTCTGAGTCAAGTTTGAAGGGATCTTCGATTCTGGAAGGTCCAACTGCTAGGGCCTAAGGTTGTAAAGCATTTCTGTTGAACTCGACCGTCTTCCTAAGATCCAAACTCATCCTAGCATCTGACACCTAAGTCAAGAGCATCACCCCTCAAGACTTAGCCTATCCATCCTTCCATACCTGGCCTAAAATGTTAAGCTATGGGAGGACATCAGGTGGTTTATCATTGCAACATGATAGAACGCACTGACCTAGGGATGCATGAGTTCCAGGGCGTTCCATGACTCGTTTGATCCAAAGGTCTAAGGATCCCAAGTTCAACATAGCTCCTTGTCTATTTGAACCTTAAGCCCCATCGCCTATAGAGCACTTCGAATGGCTCTAGGAACCTTCCTCCCCTATTTGAGGCCGACTCTCATAGGAATTTACTCTCGAATCCTATAAGGCACCACATGCCACACCTCTTCTTTTTTTTCATGGGAGGTTTCTCCATCCATCATCGAAGCAACGAAGGTAGGAGGTCGATTGCTTTCTCCCTACAGAAGTCCAGGATCAAGTTTTCCTAGGACCTCAAACGCTCCAGTGGTTCCCAGCTATCATCTAAGTCAAGACAATGTTTCCAATGGATGAGAAACTTCACTTTCAAATCTGCACCATGGCCAGTGGTCCGAAAGTTTTGGATGTAGTCTACTTTCTTTCCTTGTATCGATTGAATACAAGGTCGGTCTCAGATCAAGAGGCTTCTTTTTGGATACAGAAATCCATCTGGCAATGGCTTCAGCATGTTGACATGAAAAACTGGATGGACTCAATCCATATTGATTTGTAGTTGAAGCTTATATGTCACAGGGTTAATTTTATTGATGATCCGGAAGGGACCATACTGCCTTATCAACTTGGAGGTAGTTTCCTGTTTCGGCTTAAACTGACATGGGTCCAACTTCAAGAGAACCCAATCTCCCACCTTAAATTCACGGTGCTAGCATTTTTGATTAGCATACCTTTTGATTCATTGCACTACCCTCTCCAGATGATATTTTGCTATTTCAACATTTTTAGACCACACTTTCAAGAATTCACCTGCTAAGGGATGTCAACCCTGCAACGAGGGGGAGACCATATGAGGGGTAATAGGCTACCTTCCCATTACCAGTTCTGCAAGAGAAAATCTAGTAGCTGATGACTTCTAGATGTTATAACTTACTATGTTCTTTTGGTCATTACGAACATAGTGTCGAAGGTACTCTTCCAGTACCCAGTTCATCCATTTTGTTTGACCATCGATTTGCGAATGAAAGCTTATTGACAATTTGAGGGTGGTACCCATCATACCAAATAAGGCTCATCAGAAAGCACTTGTGAATCGCGAATCTTGGTCTGAAACAATGCTCATGGGTAACCCAAAATATTGAATCATCCTATCAAAATAGTATGCTTCCGTGTCCTCAGCTCAGCACTTTGATGGACATGGAATGAATATGGCAAATTTGAAAAAAATTTCCACCACTACAATGATACTACTTAAGCCTTGAACATTTGGTAATCCTATGATGAAGTCCATAGACACTGTAGCTCACGAAAATGGAGGGATTTCCAAGGGCAGCAGAAGACCACCTGGATGCTCTGTAGAACCTTTGTTCTACTAACACACCAAACACTTCTGAATATAAGAAATCACATCCTGATACATTTTTGGCCAGAAGAAGGTTCTCTCAATGAGTGCCAAGGTTCTTTGTTGCCCAGGGTGCCTAGCCCACTATGTGTCATGGCACTCTTGGATTATTTCCTTTCGTAGGCCATCCCAATCTAGAATGCATATTTGATTATCATGGAACCAAAGTAGTCCATCCCTCATTTTGAACTGTGGTGCTTGCCCAATTTCTATCAGGTTCATTAAATCAATGATATGAGGATCCCTTTTAAGCCATCTTGAATTCTAGCCAACAACACTTCATCACATTGAACATGTGAAGTATGTGGCCCAATGATAGAAAAGAGCTGGGAGGCAAGCTGAGGACGATGACTCAATGCATCTACCACCGCATTCTCCTTTCCAGGATGGTAAGTCAATTGCAAATCAAATTTAGATAACATGGCCAACCATTGAGTCTGTTTGGGCCTCTGCTTCGTTTGATTCAGCAAGTAGCTAGTGGCCAGATTATTTGTCTTTACAAGGACACGACTTCCTAGCAAGTAGTGTCTCCATGTTCTTAAGCAATGGATAATAGCAGATATTTCTTTTTCATGGACTGGCCACCTTTGCTCTACTTGATTCAGCTTTCATCTCTCATAAGCGGTAGGATGACCTTCCTGTAGCAACACGCCCCCGATTGCATTCTCACTGACATCAATATGAACCTCAAAAGGTTTCAAGAAATCAGGCAATGGCAACACTAGATGGGAGGTTAAAGCTTCTTTGATCCTATCGAAGGCTTGCTGACAATTTGAATCCCACTACCATGGAACTTCTTTCTTTTACAAATTAATTAGGGAAGTAGCTATTCTTGAGAAATTTCTAATGAATTTCCGATAGAAGCTGGCTAACCCCATATACTTTCTAACCTCATGTACATTAGTGGGAGTGGGCCATTGGTGCACAACCTCTACCTTCTTTGGATTTGGCTTTACCTACCCATACCCTACGAGATGTCCCAAAAATTTCAACTCTGAGCAACAAAATTCACTTTTCTCTTTCTTAATGTACAACCGATTTTCTCATAGCTTCTCAAGGACCAATTGCAGGTGGAGGGCATGTTCCTTCATTGTCTAGCTATATATTAAGATATCATCAAGATAGACGACCACAAATTTGTCCAAGAAGGGTCAAAATATTTCATTCATCAATGTACAAAATGTAGCTGGTGCATTGCAAATCCCAAAGGAAATTACTATCTACTCGCATGACCCATACTGAGTTATGCATGCAGTTTTTTCTTTGTCCCCTTCTACGATGCGAACCTGGTAGTATCCTTGTTAGAGGTTTAGTCAAGTGAAATACCAAGACCCTACCAATTGATCGAAAAAATTAGAAATGAGTGGTACTGGGTACTTGTTCTTGATAGTGTGTTTATTCAGCAACTTGTAATCGTAACAAAGCCGTAGTGTTCCATCCTCCTTTATGAAAAATAGCACCAGTGCCCCATAGGGGGATTTTGAGGGACAAATGTATCCCTTCGACATCAAACCCTCAAGTTTCCTCTTTAGTTCCCCCAATTCTGGCCCTGTTAAGCGATATGACCTTTGGATAGGAGGGTCAGTACCTGGCTGTAATTCTATTTTATAATCCATGGCCCTCTGAGGTGGCAAACTTCTGGCAATTTAGGTGGCATCACATCTTTAAAATTATCTAGCACCTATGCTATGCATGGGTCAATATTCGTTTGGGATCCGCAAGCCTCAAAAGGATCACTTGTTTGCATAGCTAGCAGAAATTTCCTAGTAGGATCCCTGGCCAAGCATTTCATCACCATTGGTGACATAATCTGGGGGCTAAAGCCCTCATCCTTTTCCATCTGTGCTCCATGATTTTGAACTAGGCAAGGGAAGCTTTCATGCAAAATGAAGATTAGGTCTAAGTATGGAACCGTGAAAACTTTAGCCTTGCGTAAGAATTCTTGCCCCAATATGACCTGAAACAAGTCCATATCTAGAATAGAGAAATCTATGACTCTTTGCCACGAACCCACTTGAACTAGGACATTGCAACACACCCTAATGCACTAGAGGGGTATAAACTTGGCCAGTTTGTAGGAGGCTTGGACTGGTTCCATCTTTAGTTGCAAGTCTTTTACCATGGCTGGAACCATGTAATTGTGGCTAGCCCCATTATCAATGAGGGTACTTAACTAACTTGAGCTCACAGTGATTGGGACCAATTGAACTTGATGTAAATTATCAAGATTTGGATTTTGGGAGTTCCTAGCTTTTGACCTCTACGTAACCATGTCAAATAACTCCATCATAACCACTAGTTTTCGTTGTTCTCCCGACATGCCTCCATCTATGATCTAAAGGCATGGATAAGGGCAATATTCAAGTGCCATTAGTTGTTTCCCTAGAGCTTGCCCTTGTCAATTTTCTATCCTTCCTGAACTCAAGGGGCAATTCCTTACTAGGTGGTTCCCTTGACACAAGAAGCATTGGACTAACCCCTTAAAGGAACCCCCTATAAATTGTTTCTTCTTGGCCCTAGGTTGCCACCTACTCCCTGTATCTTTATGTTTTTGTTGGGAGCCTTGGTTTCCTGGAGGGCCACCCATCGAGCGACTACCTTGCTAGATCAATATGAATATGTTTCCCCCTTTGATGGAACCTGTATATGTTTTCTGAGAGTGGGAGGGCATGATATGCTTTCCCTTCCCAAGCTTGCCCTTATCCAGCTTCGTTGCCTTGAAGTCCAGAAAAGTGCCAGTAGCTGCAATAGCCTCCAAGAATGTGTCAATGCCTCTTCTACGCAGTTCCATCTATGCCCATGGTTGTAACCCATTTACAAACTTGAAAAAGCGATCCCAATCTCCCATATCGAGAATCAGCAACATGAGTGCATGGAAGCTATTGATATAATCATCAAACTTCCCTAAATGTTTTAGGGTCTCTAGCTTGATTGTAGCTACCTATTTAGAGTTCCCAGGATGGAACTATTTGACTAGTGCTACCTTAAATCTGTCCCAAGTTTCTATCTTTTCTATAGCAGTGCCCTTTTCTTGAGCACAAAGGAGGCTAAGTCACCATAGCTTAGCACTTTCTATGAGAAATTGAGATGTTGTAGAGACCTTTTGGGCTACAAGGACACCCCTAGTATTCATGTACATCTCCACATCATGGAGGAAGGCATCAATTTTTGCATCATTTCTCTCGCCATCATAAGAACTCGGTTCTCTAGCTTTGATACAAGCCATTGTCACTGGCTCTTCTGCCAAGCGTCTTGCTAAGGAGGATTTCAGGATGGCATTTTCAATTTTCAAATCAGATAACTCCTAATTTACCCCCACAGGGCATCCTCCAAAAATTTCACTTGACTAATTAGATCCTCAACCAAAGATGCTCTTGTTTATGCCTCTTCCAAGGATCCAAATAGATCCTTGTAGAGGTTGATCATGTGATCCAGATGACCTTCCAAGATCGAAACCTCAGCCTCTGCCACTTTCACCCTATCCTTGGAGCGAAGATCCATTTTTTCTTGTGATAAGTCAACATCTTTAAAAATGTGATGGATTGTGTCCACGTTTTTTGGACCAAGGTAAGCTAAGGCCTCATCAATTGCCTTAACATGGTCCCATAAGCTTTGAAACTTAGTCTCATCTTGACCAAGTTCTATCTCGGCCTCAATTTCTGCGTTTGCTTGAACATCAGCCATGTCACTCGGTCCACTAGGCTCCATGTTGCCCAAGAGAGAGCTTTAGCACAAGGCCACCCTCATAGGGAGAGTGGCTAGCAAAAGTTAAAAATGGAAACCTCACAAACCACAAACCATGTCGCCCCTTTAGCGAGAAAGTTTTACTGGTAAATGAAACTGTGAGGCTCTGATAGCATATGTAACAACATTGTCCCTAGATACATTGTTCGGCACCCCAAGAGTTTCCCAAGAAAATTCTAAATCGGGACGAAACTCAAGAGGAATACGCCTCAGCAATCAATAATCCTGAAACACATGCCAACAAACAATGTGTTACTATTAACATGTCTCCTTAGCGGCATTTCATATTCAATATTCACGATATGCTAACAAGCTAGATAGTGCTCCCTTACTCCACTCACATGGACACCACGAGGACTACCAGCTGAACCCTTCAGATTCATCACCACATGCTAGTAGTTGGTGTCATGCTCCAAAGAGTGCACGCAACATCCCATAGCATGTCCCATGACACACTCAGTAAAAACACCCCAACGTAGAGTTGAACTACACAACCGTCCTGGGAAAGGTCTTACCGAGTGGGGTAATGAGGTAGGTCGTAGCCTCCTCTTACTAATGCATGGAACTGCCATGCCAGTATGGTTCCAAAGACACAAGGAGTGGAGGATCCCTTGTGCCCCCACAATCCCCAAACCATGGGGAAGGTAGTAGGCCATCACCAACCTTGCTACCTCTCTCACACCTTCATTATGTTACAATGGCTACCCTCTTAGTTTATACAATGCTATCTTTCATGGTCATAGCAAATAATGTTAATTTAGATGAATAAATAATAGTAAGAACTCAACAGCATGTTAACAGTGAAATTGGTATTCTTGAATTACAGAATTAACTCGTGTATAATTGCATAAACCATGATGCATTCATAAGATGAAACCAGTGAATGAAGCAGAAAGCAGCTAGCCCATACCAGAACACTAAAGCCACTAACATTGGCAAATGAAGTTGCAACAGAGGCACTGGAAAGTGAGAATTCATTCATATGACCCACAATCATCATAGAGACCATCTGTAGAGAGTTCTGCACCAGGAACCCAAATACCATGGGCAGTGCTAGCAGAAGCAGTTTCTTAATTTCTTTCCATGAAATGATCTAACTATTCTTGAAACTCTCAGCAGCATTCAAGAGTGATTCTTTCATCATGTCTTGAGTGGATGAACAAAAGCTTAACTTCTTTGAGTTTGAATAGCTACACCAGCCTTCAATGCAACCTATGAACCAAGCACCTTACCATCACTCTAACATTCCCTTAACTGCGGTGAACTAGAAAACTCTCCAAACATAACCACATATGTTTTGTAAGCCTACCATGAAGTCAATAACCATCATCCTCACATATTTGAAGATGGCAAGAGCCATGAAGCTTAAGCAAACATGAAACAT
Source organism: Gnetum montanum (assembly GCA_015680685.1). NCBI lineage: Eukaryota > Viridiplantae > Streptophyta > Gnetopsida > Gnetales > Gnetaceae > Gnetum > Gnetum montanum. The sequence goes on along the minus strand of MNCI01005576.1, from coordinate 271,751 downwards.
GGACTTCCAAGACTGTTGGGTGAGTGTGACATAAAATTGGGTCCTAATTTGAACTGTAAAATGTATTCATCGTCCCACCATCTCCTTTAGATGAAAGAAAAGTGAGAAGATTGTTTCCCTATTGGCAAGCAGGGAATCTAAATGAAGCAGCTTTAACTCTCTTCTAAGAGTTTCGTTGGATGCGTGGAGATAAGGAATTCTTTTGCTAAAAACCTGGTTTTCAATGCCTACATTTCAATGCTAACCGTACGAAACTATCAATTAACATGTTGTTGTTAAGGTTGACTACTTTAACAAACAATTAATATTTTTACGTGCAAAGTTTTATTTTTGTTTTAATTACCATCTAAATTGTTCTGTAACGAATAGTTTTAGTGCACATGTTAATTTAAACTATAAAATTTTATTTAAATTATCTTGAATTCATACACATAACTTATGATGATGATAGCGATACACACATAGCTACTGCAAGCCATTTTTAACTAATTATCGAAATTGGTATGCATAGTTAGCACATTACTTTACCTAATATTAATTTTAAAAATTAGTGTTGGTATTACAACTTTTACTTACTTAAAATAAGGTGTTAGCCTAATGGTAAGACTCTTGGTTTCAAAAGGTCCATGTTGTAAACATACTATAAGACTACTTCACTTCTACCACACTAGTAAAGATACCTATAAATAATATGTTAATATTTTATTATTTTTAGACTCCAATTTCCTCCTTTATTGAATAAATTTTTTGCTTAACTTAAATTTTAATTTTATTTGAACTTAATTTTAATTTCTTTTATAATCAAAATCAAATTTTTCAATGTTTGAGCCCAATTTAGTTGTTCGTATCAATTTAGTCAAAATAACAACCAACTTCAACATTTCATTTTAGAAATTTACTTTTTGATGAGATCATTTTAGGTGAATTTACCAGATCAATTTGTCCTTAAAAAAGGACAAGGTAGAAATGAATCACCTGGTATATAAATATAATCATTTGTCTATTAGAAAGAGGATCTAGATCTTTACTCAAAGCTCTTTTATTGCTTCCTTTGCTTTCTTTCATGGTTGTTGCACTTAATCATTGAAGCATCGTATGATGTGCAATTTTCTGTGTAGAATTTTCAATAATGTCTACCAGTCATTGACAGTTGAACGTTGTTATGCAACATTGTCTATGTACGTTGAAAGATGAATAGAAAACCATTAATACCTAAACATTGTGAGTGCAACTTTGTCTATGTATATTGAAAGCTAAACAAAATTCCATAGTGAGCTAAACCCATCAATCATGCAAACGTCTATGATCATTGCTTAATAATTTATGCCAACCTATCAATTCAAGTTGGCTCCTCTCTAAAACAAGGACTAAAAGAAGCATGGAGGTATACCTCAAGTCCTATGTCATTTTCATTATAGCACCAATTTCAAAACTACATAGGTTTTATTCTTTTCATACCATTTTGTAAAGGCCATGTAGGTAGCCAAGGCCAAGACTTCTCATATAAGTACTTTCCCTCTTCTACAAAGAAGGGGTTAGGACTAGATATGTGTACATTTGTTAGCTTGAGAAGGTTTAGCTTAGGTTTTATACACTCATTAGAAAACACATAACCATGATTCTATAAATACTATGTTGCAAGGGTATGTAAGTAGCCAAGGCTAAGGATTCTAGTATAGGAACCTTCTCTCCTTTATAAAGAAGGGGGTTAGGCCAAGATGTGTATAGTGGAGTCTATGAGAGTTGTTCTTCCTAGTTTAAGTTGTTGGTATCTCTCATTAATTCATTAATTCATGGCCTTTGTGTCTATATTATAGTTGTTTTGTCACTCACATGTTTATCACTAGCATGGTCTCTATGCTTCTAGCCATTTGAACTAACTTATGTTACGTGGCCTTTTCATGTGTTCGTAGGTTCTTGTTGTTATTGTGTCATAGTCCATCCTTGAGTGTGCCTTTGTTCCTTGGAACTCTAGATAGTGTTGTGTGATGCTTGTTTGGATAGTGCTATAATAGCTTGCACCTATGATTCTTTCCAACTACATTTGGTGACTCAATGTTGGAGGAGATAGAAATGATTTTATTGAATTTGATCAAAGGTTTTAGCAAAGTCAGTTTTAATGTAAAATGAAAAAGGTTTATGGCCAGAACAAAATTGATATTAAGGATAGTGAATTTGCTATAAAAGGTACAAATTTGATATAAAAAATTAAATTCAATTAATTAAAGGTGCAATTCCATACACTATCTTTCTATTATTCCATATCCAAAGGTTGAATTAGGTATTAAGAATTAGATTGTTACATATAAATAGGATGTCTTTTAATTTAAGTTTCTAGTAGGTTGCCCTTATATTAAGTTAGTTTACACAAGGTGGATAGGTGGGTGTTAGACTTGATGATGTTAGTTTAGAGTATACTTCATTTGGTTAGACTATGTAGCTTGTAGTTTTGCATGTTATAATCTTAAGCTTAAGGGGTATGGTATAACAACATCCAGTTTCAAGCTTTTTGATTTGAAAATCTTGTTACTTTTTCATTTTAAGCATAATATTTGCCTGAGACATATCCATGAATATGAAATTATGCACAAACAATATATACATAAGATTTCATTGTGTATTTCCTCAATTTATCTATAATAATAGTAAACAAATAATGACTAAATGCAAACCTTTGATATAGATTTACCATGACTAGAAAATTAAAAGTTATTTATAAGCTATTCTAATTCTAGTAGTAAGTCCATTTTCTCGAGTTTGTTTGTAGAGTTAAATTTCATTGAGTTTATAAGCTTATTAACTCCTTTGTGATCCCTTCTCTTATTGAATACTACCAATTTACTTTTATTTGTTAACACTATGAGAGTTGTTCAATCATTCAATCCAAAATGTTGAAATTGCATGTTGAAAAAAAGGGTCACCATCCAAGGGCTCAATGTTGATTTCACCAAAGAAGGCCCTACATATCAAACTTCCTCTTTTCAAGTGGCTTTGTCCAAGCTTGAACTTGGGTCTTACAATAAAGCAAACCAATGCTTTACTATGACTTGAAACAATAGATTTGAAATTACATATTAGCATATAAAAATATTTAATATGAAACTATGATTTGAAAAAAAATTAACTATTCAAAATGACTTTAAAAACTAACTCGTTTTTAGCATTGAAGAGCAATTAATATTAAAATTTTCTTCTATTGCTACATTGACATTGGAAATTTTTTTAACCAAAAATTTTTAAATGGTCATTTAACAATTTTGGAGTGAATGCATATGAGCTTGATTGGCTCTTTAATTGAAATCATTTGCTAACATTTTCATTACCTTTGGTTCTGTAAGAGTTCCATTCAGATTGCAAAATATAGAATTTAAATAAATTGAATATTCAATATCCAAGATATCAATGTGCCAAAGTGATACTAAAATTCTTAGCTCCTGCTCATCCAATACAATGTATCCATGATTAAATAAGCTATTTGCATTAGTCCTCCAGGTAACGCAGATTCCTGTACTCTTTTTCTTGCTGCCTTGCCTGTTTAAAAAAAATAGAAGATAAAGATAAAGATAAAATTATATCAATTAAAATAAACAGTTTCCTCCATCACTTATGCACATGTGAGAAACCACAGCCAAGTTGAAGCTACTTTACCAGTTTGTTCCAATCATGACGTACATTCACGAAAACATAAAGATAAAATTATATCAATTAAAATAAACAGTTTCCTCCATCACTTATGCACATGTGAGAAACCACAGCCAAGTTGAAGCTACTTTACCAGTTTGTTCCAGTCATGACATACATTCACGAAAACTAGGGAAATAGTTTGACAGATAAAGCCAGCCACGGTTCCTAGCCAAAGTTCTTGGCGTAAATTTTGGACACGCCGCCAACAGTTCTTGATTTATCAACATGTTGTTGATGTGTAAATTTTGAACACGCCGCCAACACCGATGAAAACTCATTTTAGGAGACTATCCCCTAGGACGCCTCCCGTATGGGTACGGAAACTCGGGAATAGTCTCAGTTGGAAAAGGGACAAAACAATAATAACAATATTTTAAACAAAATATTAAAAGCTTTAAATTTAATAAAAATATTGAAAAGTTAAATAATTTGTGCAATTTAAAAGAGTCCAATAAATAATTCAAAATAAAATGCAAATAATAATATTGAAAACTGTAAAAGTTATCTGCCACCGCGATTGCTTTTGTGTGCTTGGAGATGGCAGAAAAAAAAATTTGTCCTATTGTTTTAAAGCAAATAAATAAAGAACAAAATGATGTTAATGCTATTTGTGTTGCCTATGCATACAACCTATCTCTGCCAAGTTTCTGTTTATAGGCAGAAAGAAAGACTTCTATCGATACCCTGACGGTGTCCGCGTTGGCATCGCCGCTATTGGGCATTGGTCTCTTCCACGTTCTGTCGCCAACCAGCAGATGAGAGAAGATTGCCAAAAACGCCTCCATTGTCGGTATCTTTTGTGCCGATTGTTGGAGTATGTGGTGCAGAGAAAGGCTGCCGGAAGGCACTGCTAGAGCGAGTGATGGCCCTGATCAATGTTGACAGAGCAGCACCTCTGATTCGTAGGTCAATTTTGTAAACCATAAACCAACAAATTGGGGCATGAATTACAAGAGCAGAAACCAGCATCATTGGCATAACTAGGCTTTGAGTTTGAAGAAACATTGTGATTTGAAGAAACACATCAGCAATCAAGCTTGGAATCAACCATCTTGTATATAGCCCTGCCTCAGAGGCTATTGAGGGATCCTGACCAATAGCTAAAAGGATGTGTTCCAGGAAAAACCAGATAATAGAGAGAGGGATGCTGGTACAAAACAAAACAAAAATTGCTCTTAAAATACCAGGCAAGCGGTATTGCTTTGCCCAGAATGCTTGCCCACATAGGGTGTTTAGGCCACTTGCTAAACCCGACTGTCAAAATCAGCAAAAGGTAATGATTTTGTAACTACTGCCAAATGAAATTATTTTCCACCAGTAATTATGGTACATTACTGGTACATGTTAATCTGTTTATGGTTCAGCATCCAAAAGCATAAAAGTGATGACTTTGTAAGAAATACAAGCGTAAGCCTTGTACAAGCTTTGTATTTACAAGACAAGACTTATAATTAATTTATCAGTTTGTTAAATATTGGGTACAGGGTGTTGAATTAGATTATTGTGGTAATGTGAGTAATTATTAGTTTTATCAGAAATCCTTTGTGCATCTGTCATAGAACGGATTGATCCATTTCCTTATTCTAAGTTGAATTCATTATTGTGTTGGATATTTAGGATTGATGTTTCCTGTTGAAGTTCAAGAATCCGTTCAAGAATCCATTTGCTACATTGTGCCTAGTAAGTCCGTTAGCACTGGTCTAATTTTGAACAACAGAACTGGCGTACCATATAAGTAATATGTTTCTCATTTGTTTCATTGTTCATTTTCTTGTCTGAGAGGCAAGTACCTATGATGTTTGCAGTGCAATTTGTCAAAATGTGAAAATGTGATGCCCTTCAAGATGATGATCCTTTTTTAATAATTGTTAAGTTTCACAACACACTACTAAATTCTCTTCATTTCAATGATCTTGCTTCAATTTTGTTTATCACGCCATTTTGAATCTTATCATTCACGTATAAAATTAAATCCAAAGTATCTGAATTACTCACTTTCTGTTTCATGTTGATTTTGGATTTTTATTTTCATACTTTAATTACTCTTCAACGAAAGACTTGAACAGACTGTCAAAAAGCTACTAGGATTTTCTTGGCAAAATGACAACGGTGTATATGATATATATCTAACTATACAAAATGTCACAAGAAGAACCATTAGGATAATTTTGGAGGAAACATTAAAAAAATAAACGAAAACTGTCTCAAATTAAGTCAGACCTATGGATCCAGTCGCTCAGTGGACCACTTGAGCAGGTCTATTATTCAACAATTTACTGCTTGAAACTGAAATTAGACCTTTAGGATATATTGGATACTAGAAATATACATAGGAAGAGTTTTGAAAATACTATTAAGAAAATTACATTCTGAAAAAAAAAATAATCAAATTTGTAACTCTAATATTCCATCTAAACATTGCAGGACAATGTAGTATTCATCCTCTGTTTTGAATAACCAGTTCAAAATATGAATAAAATGCAAAGAATGAATTGGGCAGAAAAGAGAAAGTATACCATAATACTAAAGCCCATGACATTGGCAAAGGAAGTCCCCAAGGAAACAGCGGCAAGTGAGAGTTCATCAATGGGACCCACAATCATCGTAGACACCAGCTGCAGAGAGCACTGCAACATGTTCATGATGATCATGGGCAATGCAATCATAAGCAATTTCTTGATCCCTTCCAAAGAAATTATCTCACCACTCCTCAAACTCTCATCATCAATAACAGCAGCAGCAGAACTGAGCAGTGGATCTTCCATCATATCTTGCAAAAACCAGTCTCGTCAATTATGAATTGGAAAATGTTTCTGAATCCCAAAAAGTTATGGGAAAAATCAACTGCACCCACCAACGAGTTTCATTGAACCGATGGTGATTGCGATGTTAAGCTGTCAATAACAAATGTTCCACTGAACCGATCCATCATGGACCCACGTTTTAATTATCTCTGAAAAGGTTTCAGCTATTTCTCCATCTCATTTAATTTCAATTCTTAATAAAAAACAAAAATTGTTGACCAAAGGAGACCATTATAAATCCTCACGTGGAATGGTTTGTTTTATTGCACATATTTAGATTCATAGTTCGTGAAGTTTGGTTTGTCACAAGCGATTATCATAACATTTCAATTGCAGTCTTGAACGGACGTGTGTTTGATATACAGCAATATCTCCAGCAGAAGTTTTTGGGTTATTATGATTGCACTGGATAGTCGATAACAGTGGTCAAGCATACCTATTTTACTGTCTTCGCATGTCTTTGCATGTTATAGTTTTGAAGTGGCTTTGGTCTTTCTACCGTGAATTAATCATGAACATGCGTCATGTAATTCGCTTATATTAGAGGCCTGGGTGTCCCGTCACACCCATTATATTGTTTTTTTACTTTTTCCCCAAAAATGAAGCTGAAATTTGATTAGTTTTTTTGGGCTATGATTTGTTTGCTTATCGTTGAAGATGTTTTTGGAAATTTCTTTTCTTCTCGGTAACAAGTTGACAGTTTCTAAACTATTTCATATCAAACATGGACACAATCTTTTATATATTGAATTCAGAAGCTAAGAGCCGCATCCTACCACCTTGGTGTGGCCCAGAATCCCATTGTCGTTCTTCTTCAGTTTTCGCTTCTTTCTGCATAGTTTGTTTCCTTCATTTTGTATTTTAAATATTAAAAATTTTCACATGGCATAAGAGCTTGGTTTTTTATCTTGAATGTTTCTATGGCTACGATTGTTCGCCAACGAGGTGCCTTGACATTTTTGCTGCTTTGGCTCCAGATGGGGACTTGTGTTTTTACTTACTAAGGTTGTAAGTTCATTAAAGTTCACATCTTCCTTTGTAACAATGATTAATTCATAGCTACCCATTTCTATATGAGTTATTTGGTAGTTGGGTGATAATTCTATTGCTGTTGCTTGGTGCATTAGTCATTATTTCAGTAGTTATTCGACAGCTGCTTTAGTGATCATTGGAGCCTCTTAGCTAAAAGTTTGGAAATTTGAAAATTTGGAAATTCTCAATTATGTCGTTGTAAGATCACAAAAGGTGTATAGGACAAAATAATTTTTTATTACAAGGCTTTGATATGATCATAAGGTGTCTTGTACACCTCACCAAGAAAATGACCCAAAATTGACACTATAGCTCAAACAAAAGTAGCAAAGATATGCTCTTCATCTTCCACTACTACATGTATACAAAATTTGCAGATGCTTTCTTTAAAGGTTAATACATCTCCCTATTTCAATTAATAGATAGTGAGATCCCACATAAATACTTGATTGCCAATCCCATATGAACACATGTGATTGCCACCTTATTTTATCTATCAATGATCCTCCATACAATTGCTACAAATAAATTTTTTTTTTTTTCACATGGTTGTTCCCACATATGTTTCAATGCCTTTTGTCTAATCCTTCTTGTCATATCCTTAAAGCTCAAATTTAAATTTTGATCTTTATTATTCAAAAGCAAACTATGCTTTTGTTATTGCGGAAAATATAGTTTGAATGTTGATGATGTAGTTGGAAGATGAAGATGTGGTTGTAGTTTCGAGGTTAACAAGCTGGCAATTTTCAAACTATTTTATATTATTCATGGAAACAATTTTGCTTAAATTGAATTGAGAGACTAATATGAAATTGTCTAGTTGTAGGCCCTTGTTTCACCTAGGATGTGAAATCTCATTTTTGTTCTTTAGTCTCTACTTCTTTTAACATGATTTCTTTTCATTATTGTTTATTTTAAATATTAAAAATTTTAACACTTATTATAATAGCTAAAAACAATTGCATTACAACCAAACCTTACATCATGCTTAGTTGTCTCGTGATCATCCTTTTCAGTTTTAAGCAAAGACATTGTAGAATTTGCAGCAAAAGGCTTAGTATTTATTTGTGGAGATTTTAATGCAAGGATAGGTTCAAAGCAAACAAAAATTATTCAATTGTAACATAATATTGGTAGTTTAGATATTTTTGAAGATCACAACTAGACCCAACATTTTAATAAGATGGGATAACAATTATTACAATAGACAATTATTAGGATAACAATTATTAGAATAGACAATTATTAATAAGATGGTACTATTAATAAGATGGGACAACAATTATTAGAATGGACAAAAATTTTTAATCTTCTAATTTGCAATGGATGTGCTAGATTTCCTCAATCTTTATCATTTACTTTTACAAGACTTCAAGGTAGCTCTTGCATTGATTTGCTTTTATGTATAGGAAAAAAATAAGTATAATTCAAGATTCAGATCCACGCATAATGATCACAAGTTTATTCTTAGTTGTATGATGGGAAAAAAATATCATTATGGCCATGATGAGAACCTCTTATTAGTGGAATGGATGGATGAATGATGTGGGCTCACTATTTAAATAATCACTCCCTTATGACTTGATAACATAGAGAAATCTTCATCTTATTGGGCTACATCTTGCCTTTATTTGTAATGTCTTATTAGCAATCAAAATTATTTAGAAAGGGGTTGAAAACAAAGTGTGAAAAAGATGAAAAAGATAGAAAAAGATATAAAGAATGAAAAATATTAAAGAATGAAAAATGTCGAAGAAATTAAAAGACATAAAAAAATGTCAAAAATTTAAGAAATGAAAAGTATCAAAGAATGAGAAAATGTCAAAGAAAATGAAAAGTATAAAAGTATAGGAAAAATTGTATCAAAGAATGTAAAAAGGTATATCAAAAATGTAAAAATCAAAAATAATTATAAAATAGAACAAATTGAAAAGCACTTATTAATTCCTGAATCAAGATAAGGCACCTCCCTCATGACTAAACTCATGCGAGAGTGTTCAAAAAATACTTTCTAGATCTCTTGGATCATACACTCTAGGTGGTTCACTTACCATCTTTAGTGATTTAACTTTTCAATTAATATCCCATGTAATTTTGATGGTAGTGAAGTTATGATTAGCTAACTTCCTATTTTCTTTTCCTACTAGTGTATGATCATAGTTTAATATTTTCATTTTTGGGTCCTTTGTTGGAGTCATCTTTTTAGAATGGGAATTAGTAAGTGGTTTAGATGTTTCCATGCATGTTTTAGATAGATTAAGGTTCCTAGTTGTTAGCCATAGGTGTTTATTGGTTTTGTGGCTGCTGCTTTCTCTTATGCACACACTTGTTTTTCACATTTGTTGTGGACTAGTGTAATAACTGTGTTAACATTTTGGAATGTCAATCCATGATTACACCCTTTTCCTTCAGTAATAATGCATGGAATTTGCTACGTGTGTATGGCTTCATGCATGTCTTCCTTAGAGATCTCAACAGATAGATCCCTCATACTTAGCTTAGTGATGAGACACGATATGCACAAGCCACGATATCGCAGCCGCCATGATATCGCGTCGTCCCCTGCGATATCGCGTACACGATATCGTGGTCCACCACCAAATCTATAAATAAGAGGCAGCACTCCCCTCATTTCACATCCTAGGCGTAAAGTAGCGAAGCTTTGGTGGATTGATCACCCTAGAGATAGAATATTTTCCATGTGCCCACAGTAGGAGTCCCCCAAGCGAATGATTCTTTATTCGAGCAGCTTTGTACCTGAACGCAAGTTGTGTACGGCAATAAAGATGAGCTTTGTGGATAAACCTTGCAGTACATGCATAGGCTTATTTAATGTTATTTATTGCTTTCCTAGTAACGCGGCATGAGTATGACTTGCGAGCATTGACAAATGTGTACGGCTAGCCAAGGAATCGGCTACTCATCGCAATTAGATTCTCTCACCCTTATCTCCTAGAACGTGGGACAAGTACGACTTGATTACGAGCATCTACGGATGTGTACAGCTAGTCAAGGAATCAACTGCTTGTCACACTTAGGCTAGTTAGGTGCCTCAGTACGATCGCTTCGAGCACGTGCGTTATGTGTGGTAATCCCAGTAATGATTAGCATTTGGTAGCCATAGTTGCATAGTTCAGGGTGTGTATGGCAAGTGGGAACGGATGCTGATGCTAGGACTTAGTTTTGTAGTTAGAGTTAGTTTTAGTATCTCAACCCTTCATCCCTTAGCATAAAAGATAAACCAGAAAAGACCAAAAAAATCATATACCTCGGACTTACTTAACCATACACCGTGACAACAACAAGTAAGCCTGGGAAGACAACGATTAATTAACCCCAAGTGTTCCTTTCGGCGTTTAGGCATTTAGTCTACGGAGTTCGACCGGATCGTGCGTGCTACGCTCGTTTCGTATGGTTGAGTGTAGGGGTACCTCGCCACTCATCATTGGCACCGTTGCCGGGGACTAAGTGTTTGTACACCAATTAGAACATTAGGAAATNGGTGACATATACTCATCCCGATGAGTGTGTGCCTGATTTTACTTTTATTCTCCATCAAGACGAACAACTGCGGTGGAGGGATTTGCAAGATAACATTGTGTTACCCTCAGATCGATCAGTCCCTAACATGCTTTTCCGTGCCTTAGCACAGATTGGCATGCAAGAAATATTTGCGGAATACATTATGAATGACTTTGACACAAGGGATTATCATCCCACAGATGCCCAACGTATTCGAGACTTAAGGCAGGAGAGCCAACACTCATTGTTGAAGGGCAAGGTCCCCCATGTCCTTAGTGAAATAGGAGATGAGGAACCCCTCACAACGGGTTTCTTAGGAAATGATGTTCCTCCTCCTCACAATGGTGAAGAGGTTAGGCATCAAAGCCTTCAATCAACTGTACATGCTATGGGCTCTGATCCCAGTGAACACCAACTATTCATGGTAGGAATAACCACTCACACTAAGGATGGACACTTTGATCGTCACAACGATCGGGGCCGAAGCAGCCGAAGATAAGGTAATAAACATTGCCATGGTGATGGATCCCCTTCCTCTTCCCCTTCATCTCACCATTCACACTCTCCTTCCACATATGGACGCAACCATTGTGAGCATAATGGAGAGGGTAAAAGTAAGGAAGATGAAAGACCTCGACAGGAAAGTCAGGAGTTAGGACAAGGGCAAGGACGTAGGGAGAGTAGGGAACCACCACGAAGACATCACATACATCATGATAGAGATGATCATGACAAACCCCTACTCGTAACCCGAAGCATGCTAGACATCACAGAGGTAGTTAGGTTCCCCACAAGGCATCTAAAAGATAGCAGGATCAAGCGCTTGGACATAAATAATATCCCACGTTTTGAAGGGGGATACAACGCTGATCCTCAACATCATTTACAGGCATTCCACGATGCATGTGCCTTGAAAAATATAGATAATGA